>VUQH01006511.1:1253-15785 GCA_015106775.1 Etroplus canarensis | reverse complement strand
ATACCCAAGGTCAATTTAGAACCGCCAATTAACCTAGCCCGTTTGCATGTCCTTGGACTGGGGGAGGAAGCTGGAGCACCCGGAGAGAACCCACGCAAGCACGGGGTGAACATGCAAACTCCACACAGAAGGGCCTCGGCTGTTGGATTTGAACCCAGACCCTCTTGCTGTGAGGCAACAGTATATATATAATCACACCAGCCACACCAAATATAGACACCATGTGTGTTTTTATTTGTTTCATACAGAGGCAATAATTATTAATGGTGTATATATTTTGTGTTTTTCTAATAATAATGTATATTTTTTCCTCTTTTTAACTTATTTTTAATTTCTATTTTAATCTATAGTCTTATCAACCATTCAAAACAATAGAAAGTGAACAAGAGAGGTGAAGAAGAGAGTGGAGGTTGGGTGGAGTGGGTGGAGACAAGTATCATGGAAGAGTTGTGACAGAAGGATAGCAGCAGGAATGTAAGGGAAAAATTACAAGAGGGTAGGTCGAGATGGCTTGGACATGTGCAGAGGAGGGATAGTGGATATACTGGACAAAGGATGTTGAAGACGGAGCTGCCAGGCAGGAGAAGAAGAAGACCACAAAGGAGGTTCATGAATGTAGTGAAGGAGGACATGAAGAAGGTTGGAGTGAGCGATGAGGATTCAATGTATAGAGTGAGATGGATGTAGATAGTCTGCTGTGGCGACCCCTAACGGAAGCAGCCAAAAGAAGAAGCGTGAGACCTGCTATGAAGTATGGTTTGGAGACGGTGGCAGGTGAACAGGATAGACAAGATTAGAAATGAACACATCAGAGAGACAGCTCAGGTTGAGCTGTCTGGAGATAAAGTCAGAGATGGTTTGGACATGTGCAGAGGAGTAACAGTGAATATGTGGGACAAAAAATGCTGGTGATGGAGCTTCCAGGCAGGAGGAAAAGAGGAAGACCACAGGGAAGGTTCGTGAAAATAGTAAAGGAGGATATGAAGAGGGTCGGTGTGTGAGATGGAGGCAGATAATCCCCTGTGGCCACCCCTAACGGGTGCAGCCGAAAGAGAACAAAGAAGAAGATTCTTATCATTACATGTTCATATTTTTATGTGCTTCATTGAGCTGCAGTGATGACTAATTTGCCCAGTGTGGGGTTAATAAAGTCTTATCTTAACTTACATTATACATGAGTGGATTATAAATTAATATAAAACATTTACCTTCACCCTGGGATATGCTGACATCTTGATAAAATCTCTTCCTCTCTGGTGAACAGCAGAGCATAAACACATGGTTAAATGAAACATGCTCAGCAGCAGACAGAGGTTTAATTCACAGCTGTTATTTCTCCTACCTGCTGTGGCTGTGGAGTATCTTACAGCATGCTCGTAGTGCTGACTTCTAGGGCACACTTTACTAGCAGAAAGGACTTTTCCTAAATGACACTGAAGCCTAACAACACACCCAAACATTGCGAGAATAAGGTGAAAACGCGATGTTTTAAGTGCAGCTAACCGCTAAGAGAACAGAGCTGTGAGCTGGCTGTGGCAAAAAGTTCCGCATTTATCAAACGAGTAGATATTATTCTTGTATTCCTCTCTCGCTCTTACATTGCTTTTCTGTTCAAAAACACGCGTGTGACCTTCGGCGCTTGACAGTCGTTGAGGCTTCTAGTTTTTATGGGAAATGTAGTTTTAAAAGTGCTTCTGTATTCGCGCTAATCTCCCTTACACAACAGGAAAAAACTACACCCGAATATTCCCATAAAACCTTTCGTGCGTTCAGCCAATTAGCTTCGAAGATCTTCAGTTGACCAATGAGAGGGGCGGGTGCTGCTGGCTGCGGTACCGCGTCGAAGCCCACTTCTTTGGGAGCTTAGTGGCTGGGCAAATTGAACTATAGCGGAATTAAGTGGAATTTAAATGTTTCTCGACATCCTCGGTTCTCCGCCACTTCTTCGTTAGACGCTGACAGAGTACCTCACCTAGTCGGCAGTTGCCCGCGGTCGGTGCCCAGTCAGCGAAGCTGGAGCCATGCCTGTCCCCGCTGGATATCTCAGCGACTCCACCGCCGCGGCCTTCGCATCCTCGGCCTCGCTTATTCCGCCGCCGCCTATAAACACCCAGCAGCCCGGTGTTGTCACGTCGCTCCTGTACAGCGGCTCCAAATTCAGGGGCCACCAGAAAAGCAAAGGGAACTCTTACGACGTGGAGGTGGTTTTGCAGGTGGGGCTGTGAAGCGGGGGTGTCGTTATTGGGGGCATTTGGTCATCTGTCGAACAGACGCTGTGATGTTTGACAGCTGAAACATCAACCGTGTCCTGTAGCAGCACTATGAACAGCGCCTGCAGCTGTATACCAGTATCTCCTTTAATCTTGTTGCTTTTTATTTAACATCACGTCACTAAACTAATTTATTACCATAAAACGCCGATTAAGACTCAGTTCAATTATTTTTGTGACTTCGGGATTGGTTTGAAGGCCTACACAAACATGAGCGTTTATAGTATTTTTGCATATGAACGTTTTGTTGGTAATTATGCATTTAACGTGGCTTCATAAAACAATAGCTTAATACCATTTTAACGTAGGGGCTGCACATATAATATATATGTTAAATCATCATCTTTTCTTTTTAAAGCACGTCACTATGGAGGATTCCTACCTGTGTGGATATCTGAAAATAAAAGGACTGACAGAGGTGAGAGGGGTGACTCCCTTTATTAAGCCTAAGGCCTCAGCTCTCATGGTAATTCTTGTGCACATGAGTCACTGATATACACATAAGAAAGGAAACACAGTTAAAGAAAACTAGATTTTTCAACAACAATGTCAGGAAAAAGAAGAAGAAGAAAGTAGATTTGCTGAGTGGGATTACATCAGGGTTCGGCTCTGTCCTTTCTTGTTTGCAATGATGGGTAGAGGTCAGGTGGGAGTGTCTTTAGACTATGATGTCTGCAGAAGACCTGATCTGGAGAGAACCTGAAGAGGTGGAGGCATGCACTGGAGAGAAGAGGAGTAAAGGTTAGGAGAAGCAAGACAGAATACATGTGTGACAACCAGTGAGGCAGGTGGAATGGTGAAGATGGATGAGTTTAAATACCTAGGGTCAAGCATCCAAAGCATCAGATGTTGCTCAAGAGAGGTGAAGAAGAGAATGCGGGCAGGGTGGAGTGGTTGGAGAAAAGTGACAGAAGGATAGCAGCAAGAGGGAAAGGGAAGATTTTACAAGATTGCAGTGAGACCTGCTATGATGTATAGTTTGAAGATGGTGGTGCTGACAAAAAGATAGAAGGCAGAGCTGGAGGTGTCAGAAATGAAGATTCTGCGAGTGAACAGGATGGACGGGATTAGAAAAGAGTACATCAGAGGGACAGTTCAGGTTGAACAGTTTGAAGACAAAGTCACAGAGGTAAGGTTGAGAGGCTTTGGATATGTGCTGAGGAGGGCTAGTGGATATAAAGGGTTTTGAAGAGCTGTCAAGCAGAAGGAATAGAGGAAGACCACAGAAAAGGTTCATGGATGGAGGTAGATAATCCAATGTGGCCACCCTTAACGGAAGCACTTAAAAGAAGTAAAACTAATTTCTTGAAGTCATTCTCCATGGTTATTCAGAAGTCTCTTCTGCAATATTCCTTCAGTTGCAAAATGTCTAACCAACCGTCAACTTCAGTCATTGTTAACCCTATTACTGCCAGCTATACGACCAGCTAGATGACCAGCAGTGAATGAAAACACCACTAAGTGATCAATATATAGACGACTGGTAGTACACAAAACTTATTGAGGTCCTGCAGTACTAGGGCTAAAACTGGGGTTTGACCAGACTCTTTCATAAATATCTACTTCTTGTTTTGGAGCTATTCATTTGTGGATTTGCTGATACTTAGGGTATTGTTGAAAGGGCCACTTCTAGTTCAGTTTCAGCTTCAGCTTTTGAATGAATAGGATCTTCAAGCACACTTTCATATGATGCAGAATTCATAACTGAATCAGTGACTGCGCAGTCCTGGTCCCTGAGGCAGCTTGTAGCAGTTATGATTAAAATGTTAGAAAAATCCTTACTTGCCTTATACTGGGCCTTCAGTTCATTTTCTGTCTGAAACAAACCATTTTAGCTCCTCTCCCTTTAAGGCCGCCTTCACTTAAAGCCAACTGTTTTCTGATTGGCTCATGTCATACCGTTATATCATGTCTTAATAGGATATGAACTGTAAAAGATAAGATTTTGTTGGCACGCTGGCAAAAATGACCACAACACAGTATGTGTGTAGGAGGTTTTTTAACAGTTGTTTTATCATGGGTAACTTAATATGTATTATAATTGGTATTCTCAGTTATTAGATAAGTAAAAACTAATATCTTTCTATTACTACTGTACAAAGCATAATGACATAACTGAGTAAGTCCCTTCAGCTGCTCTCGTGTATTTCCCCAGGAGGTCACCCAAGCAGATGAATTTGCATAGGTAATTTGGTACAGATTTTACACCAGATGTTCTTCTTGACACAACCTATCCATGGTGAGAGGGGCTTGTGTCCCCACCTGGACGTGAACCAGGGACCTTTCACTTGCAAGGCAAATGTGCAAGTCACTACACTACACATGAACATAATGATACTTGATGATTATAAAATGTAAAAGTATCCCTATATGAATATAGTAGTTAAAAAAGCTATGATATTCTTTTTGCTTGTTATACAAGCATGTTTCAAAATCTAATTTCTACCGTTTTTTGGAAAAAGAAAACACAATCAAATCAAGTGTTATTGTCATATGCACTGTAAGGAAACGTGTTTCTCTGTGCAACGATATTCTTGCTTTGCTGTTTACAATCAATGCCAAACAGTATAAAATCTACATATAAACATAATAATATACAATAAAACAATTTTAAGAGCAGCATGTAACAGATACCATAGAAATATAAAATTAAACTATGTACATATTGTGCAGAAAGCAGTATGTGTGCAAGAGTATGCATGGCAACTAAAAATGCAATAGTATACATTAAGACAGTTTGAAAGGGCAGCATGTGACTGATACACTAGATATAGAAACTATGTACATATGTGAAAATGTCATTTCAGGATTTAATGTTAGAATTTGCTTTTACTTTTTTATTTATTAGAGTAGAAATGACCAAACAACATCTATTTAGTTGCTTTTGTTTATTTTAAATAGGAATATCCAACTCTGACCACGTTCTTTGCTGGAGAGATCATCAGTAGGAAACGGCCATTTCTTACTCGCAAATGGGATGCAGATGAGGATGTGGACCGTAAGCACTGGGTAAGATGAGGCCTTGTTCATTTGTAGTCTACAGAAAGTGCTTTCTGGCAGACTGGTTTACCGTGACCTAATCTGTATACTCTTTGTGCCAAGGGCAAGTTTCAGGCCTTCTACCAGTATGCAAAGACCTTCAACTCTGATGATTTTGATTATGAGGATCTGAAGAACTCTGACTATATTTTCATGAGGTGGAAGGTAAGACTACCTAAAAGTGGGCTTCACAATATTTTGTACTAGGTCGCCTCTTAACTGCAGCTGCTAATCTTTCTCACCTGCCCACTTTAGGAGCAGTTTTTGGTCCCTGACCACACAATAAAGGACATCAGTGGTGCTTCCTTTGCTGGATTCTACTACATCTGCTTCCAGAAATCCACAGCAACTATTGAGGGCTACTACTACCACAGGAGCTCTGAATGGTAATGGTAACACAACATAAGACAAAAAAACATCATGAGACAAGGGTGACTTGTTTTAGGAATTTTAACAAGCATGTCCACCGCTAAAAAGTTGCTATATCAAATCTTAGACTGGCTGGAAAATCTGGATGTGAAAAGTCATTAAAAGGTACAGTTTCCAGCTCCATGGGAGCTTCTTAGATTTTTTCAAAATGTGTAACTTTATATTCATGAAGCGGAATGATACAACCAGCACTTTGTTGCATCTACTTAATGTGGTCATGCTGCTTGGTTATAAGCAAACTTAGATCCGCTTGTGCTCCATGGTAAGTGTTTTTATTTTCATTTCAATGTTTTTTGCTATTTCTATCATCTGTCACTACACAAAATACTAAAACAAAGGCTGCAAAAAAACAATTTCCAAGTCATTTTCATTTTAGGTTCCTGTTCTCCCTACAAGCAAATTTTGTTCCTTCCTCTTAACAGCACTTTTCCTTCATTTTATGCAGTTTCTCGAAAGTGTAAAATGGTTTAACAGCCAACCTGTGGCATTTCTCATGTAAAATTGTGATGACTGATTATTTGAAAAATTCATTTTCACAAAGCTGAAAATGGAGGTAGTTTTTCTTAGCCTGTGAAAAATTGATGTTTTGGTAAAGTATGGTTTTCCCTGGACATCATGCAGCTTAAAAGCCTTGACACACTAACAAACAGTCCTACACATCAAGAAATTGTCAGATTAGTGTTTTATAAACTGGGTAGCTCATGTACACATGATTAGGTTTTCCAAAGTTGGGTTGTTTAACGAGCTGTGAACAGTCATGATCAATAGAGCAGGCTGGCTCACTTTTGTGAGTGTTGTTCCACAGCACTGCACAAAAAGATAGTTAACTCAAACTATCAATGGATTTCTGCTAACACAACCAGCATTTTTGGGGCTGATGTGAAACAGTTTTATGGAGTTAAAAACTGCAATATACACTCTTTATTAGGTACGTCTTGCTAGTATTCAGGACTGCCTTCATTTTATGTGGCATAGATTCAACAAGGTGCTGGAAACATTCCTTTGAGATTTGGGTCCGTATTGACATGATGGCATCACACAGTTGTTTTAGATTTGTCTGTTACACATCCATGATGTATATCTTGTGTTTCTCTACATCCTAAAGGTTCTCTGTTGATTAAGATGTGGTGACTGGAGGCCATTTAAGTACAATGAACTCATTGTTATTTTCAAGAAATGAGATGAGTTGAGCTTTGTGGCATGGTGCGTTATTATGCTGGAAGCAGCCATCAGAAGATGGGTACACTGTAGTCATAAAAGGATAGGCATGGCCAGCAACAATAGTCAAACAATGCTTAGTTGGTACTAAGGAGCTCAAGTGTGTCAAGAAAATGTCCCACATCATTACAATGCCTGCCTGAATTGCTGATACAAATGGACTGGTACTTATGTATGCTTTTCTACTCTGACACTCAAAGTGTTTTATAATACAAGCCCCTTTCACCCATTCAAATGCATTCATACGGAGCTTTATTCTGTGCTATTACGCATTGTAATTATCATGCACACACACACGCTGATCGAAGCACCAGGAGCAATTTGTGGTTCAGTATCTTGCCCACATACACTTTGACTTATAGACTGGAGGAGGGGGATCGAACTGTCAACCTTCCAATTAAATGGCAACCCGCTTCGCCTCCTGAGCCACAGTTGCCTGCTGATAGAAGGCAGGATAGATCCATGCTTTCATATTGTTTAAGGCACATTCTGACCCTACCGCTCAAATGTTGCAGCAGAAATCAAGACTCATCAGACCAGGCAATATTTTTCTAATCTCCTCTTGTCCAGTGTTGGCGAGTGTGCACTATTTGTAGCCTCAATTTCCTGTTCTTAGTTGACAGGAGTGGCACTGGGTGTAGTCAGCTGCCGTAGCCCATCTGCTTCAAAGTTCGACATGCTATGCATTCAGAGATGCTCTTCTGCGTACCTTAGTTTACGATGGGTTGGTTGAGTTACCATTGCCTTCAGCTGAAAGCATTCTGGCCATTCTCCTCTGACCTCTGAGATCAATAAGGGACTTTCTCCCAGAGAACTGCTGCTCACTGGATATTTTCTCTTTTTCAGACCATTGTCTGTAAACCCTAGTGTGTCTCTGGGGTCTAGT
The DNA here is from genome assembly GCA_015106775.1 of Etroplus canarensis. NCBI lineage: Eukaryota > Metazoa > Chordata > Actinopteri > Cichliformes > Cichlidae > Etroplus > Etroplus canarensis. The sequence goes on along the minus strand of VUQH01006511.1, from coordinate 7,943 downwards.
GGTCTACACATTCGCCTTACAAGCAAAAGGTCACTGGCTTGATTCCAGGTGGGGACACAAGCCCCTCTCACCATGGAGGATTGCACCAGGAGGGGCATCTGGCATAAACCTCTGCCAAATAACCAATGCGGATTAATCCGCTGTGGCTACCCCTTGGGGAGATTACAAGGGAGCAGCCGAAAGTCTATAAATCCTAGAGATGGTTGTGTAGGAAGATCAGAAGTTTCTGAAATACTCAGACAGCCTCTCTGGCAGCAATAAATATCCCATTGTTCACAGTCACTTAAAACACCTGCCTTCCCCATTCTGATGCTCAGTCTGAACTTCAGCAGGCCGTCTTGAAAGTGTCTACATAACTAAATGTTTTGAGTTGCTTCTGTGTGATTGGCTGATTACATATTTGCGCTAGCAAGCACTTGAACAGGTATACCTGATAAAGTATTAACGAAGTATCAACCAGTGTAGCATCTTGTGAAGACACTGCTAGACTCCACAGCACCAGCTGCTCAGCTGTCATGCGTACTCTGCTGCATGTCCTGCAAACACTATAGTGTATGGAGTTGGAGCTTCTACATCAGCTTGGCTCTAATAAATACATTATTTTTCTAGAGCTTCTTCTTAACAAAAGTGTCTGAAAGCTTGTTTCTTAAGTAAAAACAATAGGAATAGTAACCTTAAAACAGCTCTGATATGACTGAAAAAGTAAATAAACAGTAAAGTACAACTCACAAACTCACCTGTTACCTTGTTCATCAGGGTTTGTCAGGATGGATGGCACCCAGAAAGTTTGCCTTATCGATCTTATGCCTTATAAATGTCTTGTAGTTGTAATCTATACATATGTTAACATATACTATCTTCTTGATTTATAGGTACCAGTCTTTAAACCTTACCCATGTTCCCGAGCACAGTGCAGCCATCTATGAGTTCCGGTGACCCTGGCCAGCATTGTGGATCTTTCTTTTGTTGGACAAAGACTTAAAGGCAAAGCAGAGGTCTGCAGGTGCTACTGAAAGGGAGAGGACACCTACGGGGGATGAGAATTTGGACATAGGAGCAGTACAAATTCTTACTTGTTCTCAATAACTGGATGGACTGCTGATGATGAGTATATGGGATTATAGGGGACAAATGAATGTATGCATGGAAACATTAGAAAGGAAGAAAGTGCAGCTGTGCTCCCTGGCTGGAGCTTGTAAAGTTGGAACCAGCAGCAAAGACTGGGTGTGGTTCAAATAGTGTGCCCCTTTCTTCCATTTCTTTTAATGTCTGGCTTTAAAAATGCTTGGCACAGTATCTCGAGACACTTTAAGCTGAGTTGGGAATTCCCCTTCTTGTTTTGCAACTAGAAACGTATCCAGCTTTCATCCAACCGATGTGGAATGAGCAGCATAAACACATTTAGCTACCGTTGAACAAGGATTCCTCTGAGGAGTCTGCTTTTATAAACACAATCTTTACAGAAGTAAATCACCATCTCTGTGGAGAAAAGCCAGGACAGACTGTTAGGTTTATGATTAGAGCTGTTCAGGTTTTACAGTTGGAGCTTTAAAAAGCTCATAAGCTAGAAAGTCAGTATTTTTTAAGCTAAGCTGGTTATTTGTTTGCCTGCCAAGAGTATATTTTATTTTACCCTGAATGATGGTCACTGAGCGGCACTTTTTTCAAGGATACAATCTGAGAGACACAAGCTTTTCCCCTGTGTTCATAAAACCGCTTGGGAGATAATCACATAGGATTGCTGTGGATCTTGTTCTTTTGAGTTACATTTGCACAAAGTATATGTTACTAAAATGCTTGCAGTTTGGGTTTTACACTTACATCCCAGTAAACAAGCTCCGAGGTGACAGGTCAGGTTTCCTGACTTGTTTTTATTTAATTACATGAAGGCCTTAGAGCCAAAAAAATCCCATAAAGTTGTTCAGAAATGAGTATTTTTACCCTGTACTCTGCATTAAACCAAGAGCTCTTTATTCCTCATGTTTCATGTTAACTTAAGATCCCCGCCACCCTACATTTGTCTCCTCGACTATGCAACATTTTTCAAGATAGCACTCTCCAAAAATAAGACCCTGAGGGAAAATTTTATTCTATCCTTATAGTATATAAAAAAGATCTATCTTCATTAGAGAAAATATTTTGTTAAATTGTCTGTGATAACACTCACCTCCCTAAACATGTTCCCCTTCTATATGTTTGTGCCATCTTTTTAAAGCTTATTAGAGTTGTATTATAACAGATCCAAAATGTGTTTGTTTGAGACTAAGCTTGGATTTGATTGATGGTGTGATTGTAAAGAGTGGATAATGGATTTAAAAAATAATTTCAAAACACCCTTCACTGTGTCTTGGTTTTTTGACCTCCTTTTAAGGAAATATATTGTGTTATTTGCTCATTTTAAAGACTTAAAGGTGTCCTAATACTGCTCTTGAATGATCATTTGAACAGAAACACAACTTTTCATTTTTACCCTGCACTGCCCTCTGGTGTAGTTAAATGCTTGTTGCATTCTTGAGGTTTTAATTGAGACTGCCCATGAAAGCAGAAAGTAGAGCTGAGGCTGATGGGAATATAATTTGTTTTATTGAAGTTTACACAAAGTACTGGAGTTTTGATCTAATAGCCGTGCAATTATGATTCATTCTGCTAACAAATGGATGAACATCGGAACATCACGAATGTCATCCTCATAAAGGAAAGAACATTTAAGGCCTTTTATCTTCTTTCTACCATTGATATCTGTATTGAATTTCATGGCAGTCTGTGCCATTTTTAGCTTATCCAATCAGAGGACCAGTGAGATAATGCTACAGTGAGGCATCCATCCACAGTTCAGAAAAAATGCTTCTTCTACAGCATTGGTCAGATTTTAGTGAAACTTTCACATGGTGATCACCTAATGGGTATTCACCCAAACTGTACTGGAGGTCAGGGTCATAGCTGTTGTCTTATGGGCTTTTTTCTGATTTCACAAAAATCAATACTCTTAGTGCAGGGGTTAGCAACCTTTAAAGAGCCTCTACAGATGAAGCAGGATGTTCACCAACCTGAAGGTTAGTAGCTTGATCCCCAGCTCCTCCAGGCCACATGCGAAAGTGCTCTTTGGTAAGATACTGAACCCCAAATTGCTCCAGATGCATTGATGAAGTGCTATATGAATAAGGCTTGAAGTAATAAGCTCAGAATAGAAAAGGACCTGTTGATTTACTATAATAAAAGTAATTCCTGATGCAAAAAATCTGTATGGAACTGCAAGATATATCTAGACCTTATGTTTTCTTAATAAAACTGTTGCGTTTAATCTTAATTTTTTAATTTTATCTGTTGTAACAAAATAATTTCCCAGCTTTGAGATAAACACAGTATATCTTATATTAGGGGTAACAGACTAATTTATGCTTAATAAACTATCAACAGTGCCAATAGATGTTAATAAGTAAACTCTTTACTGCATGTAGCTGCTCTGCAGTGGGCAATTTATGATCATTTACGGATTGCCTACTTATTTTTTCTTATCTATTAGGACTTTCAGACAGAGTAGCAAAAAAGCTCTCCAGGCTGTTTTGAGTCCTTCCTGTGTTTGTGCAAATGAATCACATTAAAATAAGCCAACTTTAATAATAATTAAGCAATTAGCAGCTGAATAGCTTCTACAGTGTCTTGTGAAAGTAGTCATACCTCTTGAACTATTTCAAATTGTGTAACATTGTAACCACAAACGTAACTGGATTATAGGACAACAGTGGATAATCCTTCACACCCTCTCCATGACGTGCTGGACAGGCACAGGAGCACCTTCAGCAGCAAAGTTATTCCACGATGATGCACCACAAAATGACAATGGAAATCATTCCTCCCTGTGTAACCTTGACTAGCTTCTTTCTACTGCCATATCTTTTACATAATGTATATAGTGTTTACCTTTGGAGTTGTTTCTGTTACATTTGAACTTGATATATTTTATATATTAAATCTTCATTTTTTGCCTTCAAAATTATATTTAATTATATATAACTGTGCATCTGTAAAAACAATGCAATTTCCCCCTGGGACTGATAAAGTATTCTGATTCTGACTCTGACTAGGCTTGAGTTATTTTGTGAAGAAGAATGAGCAAAAACTTCAGTCTCTCAATGTGTAAAGCAAGCAGTGACATACCCCAAAAGATTTGCAGTTAGAATTGTAGTGATAGTGGTACTACAAAGCACTGACTCAGGGGGGCTGAATACATATGTATGCACACCAGATTTTCTGATTTTTATTTGTAAAAAATTTTGAAAAACCATCAGCTTCACAATTGTGCACTACTTTGTGTTTGTCTATGACATAAACTTCCAATAAAATACATCTGCATTTGTGGTTGCAATGTGACAATGTGGAAAAGTTCAAGCGGTATGAATACGTTTGCAAGACCCTGTAAATAAACGTGACAAAAAAAGAAAGTTTCAGTCTGACCAAAATTCCAGCTGCAGGTTAAGCATGCCACTGAGGCAGCAGTATTGGTGGTTAAAGCAAACAAATTTGTCAATATGCTGTTAAAGTCTCTAAGTTCCTATGCAGCTTTTTCTCTTTTTGGATTTGGAATCTATATTTAAATACAACAATACACCTTTGTGCTTAGAACACGTTGCGTTACTTAAGAAGTGACCCAGCTCTAACAATGAAATGTTGGCACTGGAGTTAAGCTTGCACTTAAAGAGGTTAAGCTTCATTAGGTAAAAGTAAGGACTGCAAATTACTCATCTGTCAGTCATAAATCTGCCATTATCATTTCAACCCCACTTATTACAACAATGATCATAATAATGGGCCTTCAACCAAACTGTACTGAAGGTCAAGGTCAGAGCTGTCATTTTCTGGGCACTTTTCTATTTTCACAAAAATTGCGACGCCCCTTAAAGTATTTGTCTGGATTGTAAAGTTCATTAATTAGTATTTTCACGTGCCCCTCTGCCCTCTGTCATCAGGGTTATTGATGGAATAATAAAAATGTCTTAAGCTTGGCAAGGGCCGATCAAGAACTGGGGTTGTTGTCGTGGATATGACTGTTTTTGAGCCTCCTTGACTTCTCAGTGGATTTTGTTTTTCCTTAGTTTGTGTGATATGGCCAACCAATAACAAGAAAACTTATCACTTTCTTTATGTACGTCACACATTACAATAACCAGTGAACTAGGAGGAATTGGGAGCTGGTTAAGCTACTGGGTCATTGATGTGGTAGTTGTAGATGACTTAGTCTGAACCAGAGCAATATATCAGCTGTCTGACAGACCAACATCCCTTCGAGCAATATTATGACCAAACAATCTGTAATTCAAAACTGTGGGCAGTATGTGTTTTAACATGTGCAGTTTTGACTTTAATGTAGACAGAGTTTGGTCACAACTTTGAGATCCGGACAGAAGAGGGATCTTTTGTGGAAATAATACCACAGAAAGAAAGTTAATTTACCCATTTTTAGACAAAAGTGGTATCCAAAAAAAGAAAGGAAAAAAGAAAGTAGAAAAACATGTCAGACACTCATTTAAGGAAAAATGAGGGATTGCTTTAATTGCATATATATTTGTAAGCTGATATTGAAGTAAGATAATAAGTAAGATAATAATCACACAAAGTATTTACCATACTTTGTGTGATTATTATCTTTTTGTTATCTGCTGACTTGAATTGTTGAAACATATAAAGACTTTTGGATCAGGATACATAGAGTCATGGTTAAGAAATACAGGAACTGATTTGCCATTTTTAGATCGCTTTCGGCCACATTTGTGTCTCAATAGTTTATCCACTCGAGTTTAGTGGCCTGGATCAAAGCAGTCCTGGCAGCACTTTGCCATGGTATCATTCAAGATTAGTTTTATTGTCTCCAAGAGTAAATATAATCATAATCACTATCATCAATCAACAATTTTATCACTGTCATTCAAAGGGCCAGTAGTAGCTTTTATATATTGCTCCTACATCTTGGAAGATTGCAAATACAATTAGGGTAACAATAGTCAACAAGGACTGACCTCTTTGTGGTTCTGAATGCAGGACGTTTCATTTACATTTGAGTCTGTTATGATGCTTCACATTAAACCATTTCCATCCAAGGTAAACATGAAGGGACTGTTTCAAGTTTTCCAAGGTAAGGGACTGCAAGCAGCAAATTAAAAAACATTAAAACAGACTCAGTAAAACATTCATAATAGATTTTCTTTTAGGTGGTGTAGACATTAAAATATTCAGTAGAAGAGCTTTGCAGAAAACTCATTAATATGTGGTTCATGGGCTAACTTGTAAATCATTGCCCATAAATACTGTAGAACAACTTTAACTGCTTGGCCCTATTCAGCTGCCAATCTACTATTAATCGGTAAAACAAAACATTGCTTTACAGTGCCTTTAAAAAGTTATCACTGCCCTTTGATATTTCACATTTTTTATTGCTGTAATTAATGAAATCACTGTGTTGAGATGAAATGAGTACATCAGAAGGACAGCTCAAGTTGAGATTTTTGGAGACAAAGTCAGAGAGGCAAGACTGAGATGGTTTGGGCATGTTCAGGGGAGAGATAATGGATATATTGGACAAAGGATGTTGAAGATGGAGCTGCCAGGCAGGAGGAGAAGAGGAAGACCACAGAGAAGATTGATGGATGTAGTGAAGGAGGACATGCAGAGGGTTGGTGTGAGGGAAGAGGATGC
>VUQH01006507.1:0-10293 GCA_015106775.1 Etroplus canarensis | reverse complement strand
ACTCCCGAAGCACCCCCCCACAAGAATCCACGAGGGACGCGGTCGAATGCCTTCTCCAAATCCACAAAACACATGTAGACTGGTTGGGCAAACTCCCAGGCGCCCTCGAGGATCCTCGAGAGGGTAAAGAGCTGGTCCAATGTGCTACGACCAGGACGAAAACCGCATTGTTCCTCCTGTATCTGAGGTTCGACCAAGGGCCGGACTCTCCTCTCCAGTACCTTAGCATAGACCTTCCCAGGGAGGCTGAGGAGTGTGATCCCTCTATAATTGGAACACACCCTCTGGTCCCCTTTTTTAAAGAGGGGAACCACCACCCCAGTTTGCCATGCCAAGGGTACGGTCCCCAACTTCCACGCGACATTGCAGAGACGTGTCAACCAAGACAGCCCTACAACATCCAGGGCCTTGAGGTACTCAGGGCGAATCTCATCCGCACCCGGGGCCTTGCCACAGAAGAGTTTTTTAACAACTTCTGCAACCTCAGCCCCAGTAATGGGCGAGCCACCCCCCTCATCCTCACGCTCTGCTTCTATCATAGAAGACGTGTCAGTGGGATTTATAATGTACATTTCAGAGAAAATTTATGAAGTTAAATCAGCTCATTTCTGTCAGAATACATGAGCTGTTGCAACCTATAAAACAGAACGTCAACCTTCTTGTTAAGAAGACAAGGATGGCTGCTTATTTCCATCTGAAATGTAAAAACTTATACTTAAAGCATCATGACTGATACGAGCACAGCTGTTATCATCTTTTAGCTGTTTGTATTACGATGACTAATAATTCATAATTAACAAAGGTACCGAATGTGTTACAGCCCTAGAAGGGTATACTGTGATGTTGTCTGTGGGTGTGCATCACGTTCTCTCCCCTGCAATAGGTACCACCACTTGCAGCTGTCCCACTGGCTTTTAGTTCATATTAATTACTGATAAAAACCTAAATTTTGTTCCAAATTTTGCCTCTGTGTCCTTTTTTAACCTGGATGGTTTTATTGGTACTGGATATTCTGGACTGCCTATGGAACATAAAAAGAGTGCATTCCAACAGTGTAAGCTTTAAGGGAGGTCAAAGTCCAGACAGTGGTGGCTGCCTGCTTTCAAACAGTAACTGTTTGTTGTAAAAACCAAGTTACAGGAATCCTGATTGTTAATGTGTTTAAGTTACAGGCAAAAAAAAATTATAGAAAGATGTTATCACCTGATCGCTCTCTAAAAAAATACCAAATAGTGAAGAGTGATTTCAAATCAGCTACTGCTGAGATCCATTGGTTGTTAGAACCACCCACTGCTGTTTAAGTGCATCCAGTGTAAACCCTCTGCCAAACCTGATTAATCTGCTATGACAACCCCTTGGGGAAAAATACAAGGGGGGGGCGCTGTAGGTATACATTTTTATTTATTCTTTATTTAAAACACTACTGTGCAAAAGTCTCAAGCTTTATATTTTGCTTCCAAGGATCCAGAATTTCTTTTATTTTTTGAAAGCGGTCTTGAGCAAGAATTTTCCAGGTTCCGGTTTGTTGCTGGACATTGTTTTCATTTCATTTCAAAGTTTGAAACCAAAAAATAAATGTAATACTTAGAATCCTAAAAAAAAAAGGATTTGTGCATCCTGCATCCTCATAATTGAATTTACTGTTTCCAAAAATAAAAAAACTGTTTTCATGGAATTGTTGGAACTGTCTCCAATGCAATTATCTGCTGCATGCATAACATGTTTGATAGCAAAAATAGTTCATAGAGTATTCACTCAATGAGCTGCTGTGTTTCTCAACATGGTGATTTGTCAAATCTGTCCCATAAACCGCAGTTCTCAGAAGGACAGTATCACATATTTAATGGTATTAGATGGATAATTGAAATCACATCAGAAGTGCCTAAAAAGCATTACAGTGACATCATGGCCTGGTTGTGCGTCCAGAAACACACCATGTGAGGCGAAGAATGACTATTCTTGATGTTTATGTACTCTATTTCATAACCCGTGTTTACTACCACAGAGCCTTCAGGGAAACACAATGATAATCACATTATCAGTGTGAAAGTGCACACTGAATCTGTCTATTCGAACTAAACTTTTTAAGATAAGATTCAGAGCAACAGTAACCAGGCGAGTTATCAGATTTTATAGAAACTAACACGGAACCCTTTTTCTTAATCGTGTGGTGACGTTGTTATTTCAGGGTTTTTCCCTTCCTTTTTAGACATCATAAACATTGCTCTGGTGTAGTCAGGTCTTACCAGGGCGAGCCAGAGGGAGCAGCACTTTTAAAGCCTGCAGCAGCAAATCTGAGCTGTCTGGAAACTTCTGCAAAGCTGTCAGAACCACATCATGATCCTGGTTCTCCACAAACTCCACAAGGTGGTCTTCACTCACTGGAAACACAGACACAAGAGAGGTATACAGTCACTATTCACCAGCAGTTCCTAGTCTGCAGTGGTCAGCATCTACCAAAAGTGGTCCAAGGAAGGAACAGTGGTGAACCGGTGGAATCCATGCCTCGATGGGTCAGGGCTGTTTTGGCAGCAAAAGGGGGATCAACACGGTATTAGGCAGGTGGTCATACTGTTATGCCTGATCAGTATATGTAACCACATTACTGATGTTGATAGGACATCTCCCTCCATGAGCATGACCAACATGATCACGATCATCACCATCTAACAGGATACAAGTGGTATGTGACATGTGTGGCAAAGCAATATTTCCAGCTATCACAACCCTATTAGCAGTCGGTCTACCATCTAAAAGTAGAGAACCATTGAACATCTGCCAGCACAATAGGAATGCTGACTATAGAACAGCAGCAGTGGAACTTCAAGTTTTCCACTCATAAAAACAGGAAGTTATGCTGATCATGTTGGCGAGTCAGGTTATTGCCCTATTATTGTACACCAGGACCCGATGTACCCAGGTACTACACCATGGCCAGAGTTCTTGACCAGCCCTAACCTGGCTTAAAACATTAATACCCCATAAATAAACCTAATGCACAGATGGCACGGGGACATGCACAAACACTCATTTTATGACCATTACAACCAATAGTCTTAGAAGTAGCGATTCTTGTGAAAATGGAAACGTGGCCGTAAAATGACAAATGAGCACAATTTGGGTGAATGCCCATTAGGTGATCATTGTGTGCAAGTTTGATACAATTCTGACCAAATACTCTAAGTGGAGAAGTGATTCTTCTGAATTCTGGATGACGATGAACAGACCAGCAACAGTTGCCTTAGCCATGGCCTTACCCCATCAGTTCTTTGGCTCAATGAGCTAAAAGGTTAGTCTACTCATTAGCAGTAGGCCAATCCTGATAACCTTTCATGAAAGTAATTATACACTGGAAACACTCTGAGCAATAAAATACAACACAGCAAAGACTGCAGAATGACTTCCAACTAGACTCACAGCTGATCAGCCTACAGGTTATCAGGTATTTTTTTGTTTAGGTGTTAAAATGGCCTCACCTTTGGAACCTCCCACACCCTTGGTTTCTTTACAAAGACAATGAGAAAGTTTTGCTGCATTTAACAAGTGCTACACCCTCACAGGATACAGAGCACAGCTGCTAAACTAGTTTAATCTGTTTCCTAGTATGATGGTCAGATGGTGACCGTGTTCATTTTAACACATGTACAGAGCCAGAAACACAAGGGGTGGGTAGGCTATACCTGCTGTATTATACTAAGACAAAGAAAGTTCATTTAAGTGTGGATGTTGTGAGGTTGCCCACCTCCCTCCAGGAGCAGCTGCAGAGCTGCACAGCCTTGGAGCTGCACCTCTTCACTCGTAGGAAATGCCTTCATCGCCTGCACCACAAGGCAAAACACATCCTCTTCCTCTTCCACCACCAGCAGACGAATCATGACTGCGCATACAAGTAAAAATGCAAAGTACATATTAAATATCTGTCAGCTGCCATTTCACCAACCTATGACTGTTATCTGGTTCTGATGATCTTATCTGAACCTCCCATTAAACTCACTCTGTAGATATATAGTCAACCAGAGCAAACAAAAAGTGCTCAATATAAATTACCAAATGTGGACATTAATAGATTATGTAAACACTTTTTGAGAAGCAGGAAGTCTGTGGCTTCTGGAATATTGCTGGTTTATTGTTCTTGGCAGCGCAGTTACTAAAGGTTACTAACACTGAACATTCACACACAATCCAGGCAGTTTACAGACTATGTAATGCTTGCTTTAGTTTAGCCTCTGCCTTTCTCAGAAGCTTCACACCATGTGACACGTTAGAGTAGAATAGCATGAGCAAAGAAAGACCATGTAATGCTCTAAAAATAGAGTTTAATGTGAGCGACGCTGTAAGAGGGAATCCCCAAAATACCAGGTGTTAGACATACACAGAAGGATTTACAGTCAGCTAATTGTTGTTGATTTTCTAAAACACGTGTGTTCCTAAAAAGTTTTGCAATGCATTTTAATTTTCGGTTTCCTTACATACTGGTCCAACTATAATAATGTATTTTAAAGAGATTTCTGGTCTAATAGTATGTAGAATGATCATTAATATGACAAATTTTAGCTGTAAGTCACATTAAAAAGTGCAATTTCCCCCTGGGATTAATAAAGTATTTTGTTCTGAGTATTAATGGAGCTTTTCTAATGCTTTTGCCAGTGATGTATGTGACAGGAAGGATTTTCAGTGTGATCATGTACCTGATCTGAGCAGAAGTGCCAAGGCTCTGAGTCCAACCATGGTCACTCGACAGTCTTTATTGTATTGAGATAATACTTTCAGGATCTGCCTGGAAAACACAAAAGTACAAGTAAAAACTAAGACAAACCAATTACATTGTCATTGTCTGTGGGGTTTTGTGGTTTTTGGATTGAGTTCTTTGTTAGTCTCCAGGATGTTTAAGGCATTTCTGGTTTTCTCCTTATGTATTTAGATTCTAGTTTCATGCGGGTTTGGTCATAGTTCAGTCTACTAGGTGCTTTATGTTTTCGTTTTATTATTCCAGCCTCCACTGTGTTCTTTCCTTGATGTGCTTGAGTCTTTGTTTGTAGTTTGTATTCACATGTTTTTGGTTATTCTGGCTTTAAGTTCAAGTTTAAGTCAGATTGATGTTCTGTTTTATTCTAGGCTGCCGTTTCTGGATCACTACTGTGCTTGTTCATTTCCTTTAAACCTGCATGTTTGAGACTCATGTCCTGTTATTATTCTGGTTTGATTATCTCCATATTTTCTGAGCTGTATCTTTTCAGTGTGTTCTAGACTTCTGGAGTTTTGTTCAAAGCAGTTATGTTTTATATTCTTTCCATGCTTCCTCTGTGTTTTCCATGTGCGCGCCTGAGTTTGTGCTTGATCTTTGCGCAGTTCCTCTTATTTTGGTATCTATTGTGTCTACTTTTGGTTCCCGTTGTCTCCCCTGATTCCCAGCTTGTTGTCACCTGTGCTCCTCACCCTACTGTTTCTCGCTGGTCATTAGACTAAGTCTATTTATACCCTTGCCTCTCTTCAGTTCACTGTCACGTCATTAGTCTGAAGTTGTCTCTGAAAGTCAGAGTATGTTCCAGTTCCCCATGTTTCCATGCCTTGTTTAACCTTTGTTTTAAAGGACTTTTTCAGCTATTAAAGCTCTCTTTTTGTTATTGTCATCTTGTTTCCTGGAGTCCTGCATATTGGGTCCTCACTCTCCACACACGCTAAAGCATAACATACATAATTTTATCATCTCCATGCAAAAGCCAAACTTTTGCGAAAATTAAGGACAGACATTTTATACAATTTGACTTGACATCTGAAGATGTTTGGACATGGCATATAAACCTCATGTTAAATAATCTGAAAATATGATCCAGAACCAATGTCTAAAACTTCGGTCACTTGAGGGTCAAAATCTATAAACTTAAAAAAAAAAAAAAAAATGGCTCAATTCATAATGAACAGACTCACCGTATTAACTTCTACTCAATGTAAAACTTTTATGTATATTCAGAGAAATTCTAGAGTCTATCAATATTATGATGAGTGTTACTGCAATATTAAATGTTTCAAAGTCCTTGAAACTGACTTTCTAGACAATTAAAAGTCCCATTTTTGCAAACTCAAAATCAAAACTTGTATTCCTGTTTAGCCATAACTGATAAAAAAAATGTAAACCCCAATTCTTTCTTACGACAATGTATGTGGTTTTGTGCGGAAAAAAGATTTCAGAGGTACATAAATGCAATATACATACAAAAGCTGAACTTCTTAATCATTGAATTCAGGTGTTTCATTCAGTCTCATTGTCACAGGTGTATAAAATCAAGCGCCCAGCTACGCAAGTCTGCCTTTACAAAAGAATGGGGCATGCTAAACAGCTCACTGAATTCAACTGTTGTACTGTAATAGAATGCTACAATTTCAACAAGTCAGCTTGTGAAATTTCTTCCCTCCTGATACTTCATGATCAACTGTAAGTAGTATTATTGCAAAGATGATGCACTTTGGAAGTCAGCCATAAAGTGGCAGATCACATGAAGTAACAGCGAGATCACTGAGTGCTGAGGTGCATAGCGTATAAAAGTTGCCAACGTTATGCGAACTCAGTAACTGCAAAACTCCAAGTCTCTTCTGACAATGACATCAGAACGAAAATGGTGTGCCAGGACCTTCATGGCATGGCTTTCCATGGCCAAGAAGTTGTTTGCTAGCCTTAAATCACTAAGCACAATATCAAGCATTGGACTGGAGCAGTAAGCAAGCAAGATCCTGCCGACTTTACGGGAACAGTTTGGGGAAGGCCCGCCTCTGTTCCAGCACAACTGTACCCCAGTGCACAAAGCAAGGTCCATAAAGGTATGGCTGGATCAATTTTGTGCAGAAGAGCTTAACTAGCCCGCACACAGACCTGACCTCGACCCCAACCAACACCTCTGCAGTGAAGCAGAATGGAGACTGCATGCCCGACCCTCAGACCTCCCAAACACTCCTCTGAAAAAACGAGCAAAAATTCACACTGACACTCCAAAATGTTACAGAAAGCCTTCCCAGAAGAGTGGAAGCGTTAATGGCTGCAAAGGGGGACCAACTCTATACCAATGTCCAAGGATTAAAAACTCCTCCTGGGTAGGTGGTCCTATACTTTTGTCAAGTTATGAATTAATGGTTTCTTATTTTCTGTCTATTTAAACAGTAATGTACCTCTGTGTGGCATGAGCCATCAGAGCTCTATGAATAAAATAATAATTCATGGTCCCAATCAATCATGTTGCATTAAACCCACAGCCCTCAGAAAGTATGTCTTCACTTACTGGTGCGCTCCCACTACCTCCCACTCCTGGGCTTCGTTCAAAGGTCTGGTTAGATGGTCCAGCGTACTGGGGCATATTTCAATCAGCTGACACAGCAATGACCAAGCAACCTATAAAATGAAGAACAGACTTTATTTGAAAGATGTGAATTAACAGGCCAGCCAACCATTTATAATAAACCAATGAACAGTAATTATTCTGATAACCACAAAGACAAGAAACATACAGAGCATTTGTCAAACTGAACTGTGCTGCTTGAGAAGAAGCACCTTAACTCCTCATGCTTTCAGCACAACAGGAAGCGGAGCCTACGCATGAGGCTATGATGACTGGGCCTGTATGAGTCTAACAATCTCACTTTCAGTTTGCTTCAAGATGTAATCTCACATCTGATAAGCAGCACTACACAGCAGTCACAAGACCTAGCATGATTATACACAGGTGTGTTACTCTGCAGGTAACTCCTCAACAACACAGAGACTATCTCAGAAAGTGATCATGTTGAACACATGTAAAAGTCTGTAATTTCTTCATATAGCACCATAAAAATGAATGCGAGGCCACTTGCCATTAAAGTAAAAGTTCCAAGTTCATAAAGGCCAATTTTGTTGAGTCATTCATTACCTGCTGGACTCCTCTGCTGCTGCTGTGGGAAGACAGAACCGACATGAGGGGGGTATGGACATCTTTGTCTTCAAACAGTTCAGCTGCTGCAAAAAAGAGCAAGAGATAAGACGACACGATGAGACACATCAGCTTTGAACAAAGGGACTCAGACTTTCACCCTCATTTCTATTTTTAAATAGAATATTTCAAGTAAGAACGTGTAAAGAAATTATAGAAACATTTTATTGACACATTCAATCATTCACCAATATAAGGTTTTTGCAATAAAACCAGATGGTATTGTAACGATCAAATAAACATCCCTGTGTGAAAAAAACCTACAATATATGGACAAAAATATTGTGCCACACCTCTTAATCATTGAATTCAGGGGTTTCATTCAGTCCTGTTGCCACAGGTGTATAAAATCAAGCACCTAGGCATGCAGTCTGCCTTACTGTATTAGGATGCCATCATTGCAACAAGTCGGCTGGTGACATTTCTTCCGCTACAGGTAATCCTGATACCTAGAAGGGAAGAGAGTTCCTTTGCACAACTCCTTTACACTTTGCAGTAATGTAACTGTAAGTGGTATTCCTGACTCACTAACTGCAAAGTTCCGAACCTCCGCTGGCATTAACATCAGTACAAAAACTGTATACCAGAAGCTTCATGGCATGGGTTTCCATGGCTGAACAGATTCATGCAAGCCTTACGTCACCAAGCACAACGTAAAATGTGCTACCACTCAACTCCAGAGAAGGAGAACTTTACCTGCCTGAAAAAAAATGTGACAATTGTAAAGTTTGGTGGAGGAGGGATGATGCTATTGGAGGTTTTTTCTTGGATTGGCATGGGTTCCACTTTAGAGAAACCATAATGCTTTATCTTACCAATACAATACATACAATTCTCCACTTCCAACTTTGTGGGGACACTTTGGGAAAGACCATTTTCTGTTCCAGCAGGACTGTGCCCCAGGGCACAAAGCAAGGTCCATGAAGGCACGTGTGAAGGAACTTGACTGGCCCACACAGAGTGCAGACCTCAACCCCATCCAACACTGCTCAGGATGAAGCAGAATGGAAATGGTCTGACCTCACAAGTGCTCCTCTGGATGAATAGACAAAAAAATCCCCCAGATACACTCCAAAATCGTATGGAAAACCTCCCCAGAAGGGTGGATGCTGTTATAGCTGCAAAGAGGGTACCAACGACACATTAATGCCTATGGATGAAGAATGGGATGTCATAAAACCTCCAACAGGTGTAATGTATCATCTTCTTTCGGCTAGGCATCGCCACAGCGGATCATCTGCCTCCATCTCATCCTATCCCTTGCATCCTCTTCCCTCACGCCAACCCTCTGCATGCCCTCCTTCTCTACATCCATGAATCTTCGCTGTGGTCTTCCTCTTCTCCTCCTGCCTTGCAGCTCCATCTTCAACATCCTCTGAACATGTCCAAATGGGTGTAATGTATAGGTGATCCAATACTTTTGCCCATACAGTGTAGTTTCAATTCTCCTTTATTTCAAAAGTCAAGTCTGAAGTTTCAGTTCAGTTAAGTAAAAAGTTTTTTTTACACCTAGTCTCAGCCTTTAGTTTGGATTTATTTAACTACAATGATCTCAGTATGAAGCAAACCCAGGGGCTGGGGAATCGTTACACCTGTAGACATTAAATCTGCTAAGATAAAGCAAATTTATCCCAAGTTACTGTAGAAATTACTGAGTTAAAGCAGCCAAACATGTAACCTAAAACAGAACATCTCAGTATCACAAAACAAAACTGCACAACAACAACAAAACGAGACCACAAAAACAATAACAATCACTGTCATGTTTTCACACGGGGCCAATACTATTTAGTTGCTCATAAAGCAAAGCAAAGCAACAAGGCCAGAGGAAACGCAGGAACAATGCGCTCCCTACCGCAGTCGGTGTGCGCCAGGAAAAGCAGATCCTGGATGATCTGAATCAGCGTGCACAGCTGTCTGTCTTCTGGGGGAGTTGTCAGCCTCACTAGAAGTTTCCTCAGCCTTTCCTCCAGCTCCTCTTTGTTAACCATGGTCTTTAAAGTGCGGTTTTCCTGCTGACGGCTTGCCGCGCATTGAGCTCAGTCACCGCGCTCGCTCAGAGCCGACACCGGGCTTGTGCAGCGGTGGTACAGAAAGAACGCACTGTGATTGCTCGTTCCATTATTGCTGAATAATTGCTGTGTTACGTAACAGTACAGTAGCTGTAGTTGGCTGTCAGCGGCCGTCACGGCAGTGGAAGCTGTCGGTGTGGCGGAGTTTCGGTTCCGACATCGCGGTGCTCGGCTAACTTCGTGTTCCTGTTGGCGGAGTCGAAACCTTCTCTGTCGGTTCTGTGTGGGGACGCGGCGCGTCCTCTCTGAAAGGCGTGTTCCTGCTT
>VUQH01006504.1:2176-14945 GCA_015106775.1 Etroplus canarensis | reverse complement strand
GATTAGAAAGGAGGAGGGATAATTGACATATTGGACAAAGGATGTTAAAGATGGAACTGGCAGGCAGGAGGAGAAGAGGAAGACCACAGAGAAGGTTCATGGATGAAGTGATGGAGGACATGCAGAGGGCTGGAGTGACAGGAGAGGATGCAATGGATAGGGTGAGATGGAGGCAGATGATGAGAAAGAATAATGATAATAATAAAAAGAAGGACTTTATTTAAAGCTTTTAAGCTGCTATATGCTTCAGTTATTATTAAAGTAGGCTATTGTCAATTTAATTAATCTGCAGCATACCCTCACACCTACTCTGTTTAAAATTTGACCTAAACATGTTAATAGACATGTTTCCCTGCATCTCACAATTGTTTCATTTTGTTAGTAATAAAAATGATTTAAAAAGTAACTTTTCTAAACAAAACATTTTAGTTCCATAATTTCAGATGGTTTGGACATGTTCAGAGGAGGGATAGTGGATATATTGGACAAAGGATGTTGAAGATGGAGCTGCCAGCCAGGAGGAGAAGAGGAAGACCACAGAGAAGATTCATAGATGTAGTGAAGGAGGACATGCAGAGGGTTGGTGTGAGGGAAGAGGATGCAAGGGATAGGATGAGATGGAGGCAGATGATCCGCTGTGGCGACCCCTAATGGGAACAGCCGAAAGAAGAAGAAGGAGAATTTCATAGATATAACAAAAATATGGTATTATTGTAATGACAATGCTACTGCATTCCACTGCAAAATTAGTGACTTGTGTTAAAAGACTTTAATGTACACCCAGTCAGCAATGCTGACAAGCTAATTTATACTTAATAGGCTGTGTCACCTTCATTATAAGGCCAAAATATGAATTGTGGCTCTGTACAAATTTTTTAAAATTAAAAAACAAAAATGGCTCCTTTCATAGTGAAGCTTGCCAACCCCTGAGTTTGTTTGTTTGTTTATATAATTTACAGTGTCAGTGCATGCTAACATCAATATAAGGACCTATAAAATGCAAACAGATTTTAGCAAAGCTGCTCATTTACAGCTTTAGTCCCTGAGCAGGTCGTTCAGTTTATGGTCTTATACAGTTATGAATTTTATAAGCGCATGACCTGACTTTAACAGGTTAGATGTGTGCTATTATTACTCTTAGTACACATGGAGGAAAACTCTTTCTGCTCTGCAGTTTAGAAATCTTTAGCTACAGCTGCTGAAATCATTAACAAGCCTTTTAGTCTCTGCATACTGCTTTGGTTTTAATTTGGCAACTAGCTGGTGAACATACTGGAGCATTTAGCAGCCAAAGAGCCACATGATTTCATTCCTCAAAAGTTGATAAACTGAGCTAAATAATAACAGTAGTAAAATAAATTGGATGTTAAATGTGTCAGGATGACATTTTATTTGTGTTTGGCAGCTTGTTTTGGTCTTTTCTGACTCTGTAGTTGTCCAAGCTTGATTGATTCAGTTTGAAGTGACAACATCAGTACACTGTTGTCACCTAAATGTTTGCCAAGAGCATTAGGTTTAAAAGAGGAGGATGAAGCCGAGATTTAGCCCCTTTTTCTGTTGTCGTGTTTGGACGCAGAACTTATGGAGTCTCTATCATGTCATATTTTGTCAAATTACTCCCAATAAACTTTCCCACTTGTTTAGTCCCACTTGTGCTCCAGTAGAGGCAATCCTTCCCCACTCCTGGCAAATGTGGCCCTGGTGTTCACTGTAAATTGCTCAGTGGTTTGTTTTTAATGGGATTATAATGACAGTTATGGTTTGCAAGAATTGATGTTTGTGACTTTTATGAGGTGTGAGTGAATGGGCGGGTCCAGGCGGCTCATAAAGGCTGCAGGAATGTTAATTGGTCAAGGGCAGTGCTGCCCTCTTTGTTCTGCTCTCTCATAGTGGGCTTCTGTTGTGCCCGTTAAAGGCCAAAGAACTGATTTAAAATCTGTGACTTTAACCCCACACACCCTATACCTCCCCCTACACACATACACACACATATGTAGACAACTTATCCCACTTACAACTCCCTCCTGTTCATCCCCTCCCATTCTTTTTTTCCCTTCCCACTCCTGAAGAAAATGGACCCCTTTGCTTCTCTCATTTCCTCAGTGTTTCCTAATCAGGTGGTTGGTGCTCCCCTCCCCGCTGGGTTTGATCCAGTGTTGGGGGAGTAATTTTATCACAGTTTTTTCCTTTCTTTCTTTCTTTTTCTTTTGAGGCCACACGGACAGCTGCACATCCAGCCAGGACGAGCCAGATGAGTGAGTGAGAGGTTTCTGAAACCCAGAAGGGGATTTATGTCAGAGAGTCATTCTTTATTGTTTGGAAATATTGAATAAATGAGCACAATTCTGACAACGCTGACGAAAATTCTTTCTATTTAAGCATGCAGTGATTCCTATTTTAACTGCAAGTCTTTCTGCTTATGACCCTCTTTTAGTCTGTAGGGGCTCTTTTATATTTTATTGTATTTTTTTAGAATACACTCCAGAAAACTCTTGGAACCACTGGATTTATTTCTTCTTATTGGGAACAGGCAGAAATATTCTTTTTGCATTGACACCTTTTAGTCCCTTGTTAGAGTCTGCAGCGGTAGTGCCCCTAATTTAAAGCTAACACTAAAATGCCTATGGTTTTGCAGTATAATATTCAACAGCACTGGTTTAGTGCAGGGGTGTCAGACATACAGCTGGGGAGCTACAACTGGCTACAACCAAAGGGTCCATTCTGGCCCACTGGATGGCTTTGGAAAACATGAAAATTGCAAAAAAGGGGGCCATAATTTTTGGGATTTTAACTGTATTTTTGTCAGTTTTACAGCATTTTACTGGAAAAGACATTTCCTATAGTCTGTCATATAACAAAGTAAGTCAGAGAAAAAAAAATAAATCAAATGTCATTTCACCCTCTTTTTTTTTGAGCTGGTAAACCAAAAATAAAAAGGTATATTTTCTGCAAATTAACAGAAAAAGTTCAGGTAAGGAGTTTTTGGTGCTTCTTTGGTAATTTTACATATTTATTTCTTAAAGTTTAAGCCTAAAAAGTTGTGTTCACAGGTTTCTTTAATTTATTACAGTAGCATTTTTTCTAAAGTATAAAAACAGTGCCTTATAGCTTAAGTTTGTATTCTTTTCTTAAGTCATCTCAGGAATTAACATGTAATTTAATGTCTTTAAGCTTAAAGAAATGAGAGCAATTTGGAGATTTTCAGTTTGCGGAGACACAAGCCCCTCTCACCATGGAGGGTTGCATCAGGAAGGACATCCTACATAAAAAAACAAACAAACAAAAAAAAAATACCAATTTTGATTAATCCACTGTGGCTACCCCTTAGGGAGAATACAAGGGAGCAGCCAGGGGTACATATTGTCAGGCAATAGTCACAATAGTGCAGATCAAATTGTCTCTATGTTCCCTGCAATGTAAAATGAATTTGACACCTCAGGTTTAGTGTCTGGCATTTGCTGCCCAATATGAAGAAGAGAAAAAAGAAGAATAATCAGATGGAAACCCAATAGCAGAAAATACTGGAATGACACAAAAATAAAGTAAGTTACCTCAAACAGAAATCTTCTTCTTTCATTTGTCCTAAGTGCTGGATACATGAAATTTTCAACCTAAAGATACTTATGAGATTCTTTACAGATCTACCTAAGGTAAACATGAGTATGTATACCAATTAGAAAATACAAATAATGTCAACCCTAAGGAAAAGCCAAAGACAGTAGGATTTATCCTTTGGGAGCTGTGACTGTAAAAAGGCTAATTTTACCTCGAGTGTACTCAGTAGCTGCAAAGATATTCCAGTGTGGATCAAGTGGAGGCCCAGGCAACTGACACTTGCAACCTTTGTCACTCCAAAGTAGCACAGGTGTTTTGTCAGTTGTAGTTTAAACATTTTCTTTTCTTTTTAAAAGAAGTCAGCAACCTTAAAAATGCCAGGAGATTCCAGGATTCATCCTCACCACAGGAGAATCTTGTTTCTTCGCAACAGCTTTTGAAACTGTGGGTCCTCTAATGACTACATGAGTGTTTGATGTAATTTCAGGCATAAAAATAACTTGAAGCTTAGAATTCAGAACCTTCTTTGTTATGCAAAAAAGATTTCTGGCTTTAGTTTTTTCTGAGAACGTTAGTACAGTGTCACAAAATGTCCAGTTTTTTCCTGTGAGACCCAACAAAAGAAAAATCTTTGCATGAAGATCCCCACCTCTGTTAGAAATTGTATTTGGTATTTATCCATGAATTTTTGAGTTATTCTGCAAACAAACAAATACACAACCCAAACCAATCACATGAAAACCATTTGAGTTTATGAAATCATCTTGGTCTAAAGAAACTACAAACAGTGGACTCCCATTCAGCTTTTTGCCATTCCACTTATGTAGCCCTCCCAATAAGGCCTGCAGAGTTTTCTGTCTTAATGAACTGTAAGTGTGGGTTATAGTTACCTTGTTGCCCGAGCAACTCCTGGGGTTGGGCAGCCTAGTTGTTACGTTATCTGCTCCTTTGGTTTCAAAACTGAAGATAATCTTTAGTCTTACTTAATCAGTGAATCCTGGTGGGCAGAACCTAAGATGGCAATCAGAGGTCATAAGATGGATTTGAACCTGGGCAAAGTGGAATCAGCCTGAAGCTGCTGCGTGTCATCCAGTCTGTCCTGAGGGTTTCCACCATGACAGATAGAGAACTAGTCTATCTGTCCAGGTCTCTCCATAATTTCCTGGGGAAGTGTTCCTTTTAAGAGACAAGGTTGGAGTCGCCCGGGGAGTTGGCTGATAACAGCTAAGGTTAAGATGAGCCAAGAGGAGGAGGCGTAGTCCGACATGCTATCAGACGATGAGCCTCCAAGCAAACAAACAGCTCTGACCTCTTAAAACAACGGCAGCAGGGAGCAGCTGATAGGGAGAGACGGATAGGTAGAGGTTGGTGATGATGCGACATGTGTGTGTGTCTCAGACTGTGTAGGGAAGGTGGGGAACAGGGGCAGAGGAACTTGCAGAGCAAGAATGATCTTAGTGTCTTAGTGTCCATTAAAATCAGAAGCCTGTTTATGTGTTTGTGGTAGCCACATTAGAAACTACATTTATTATACTGCCACATTATTTTCTTCCAAACTAGCATCATACCATGCTGTTCAAAGCATTGGTCATCTGTGAAATGACACAGCTGAATTTATACCCTTTCAAAGTATTTGCAGAGCAAGACTTGAGTACACCAGCAAAATCTGTGCTCATCACCTGTTTAGCAACAACAAAAAGAAAAGTTTTCTCATGATACTGAGAGCTTATCTGCTAAACTGCATGAGATATAATACATCATTGTATTTATAAAGTACCTTTTGTATTGCTGAGTGCATTTTTAGTGAAATTCAAAAGGATTTACACATGACTGAAATTCTGATAGGAATTCAGTCCGCACGCACACACACACACACACACACACACTCATGCACGCACACAGACTGAAGAATGAATTGTGAAATGAAAACAAAAAATGAAAAAACTAAAAATAAAGTCAGTAAAATGCATTTTACAAATAATATTAAAATTAATCATCTAAACTAAATGAAGCAGATTAAACCAAAGAGGAAGTCAGTGAGAGGGAATAAAGCAAAGGATATTGATGCTGAATCACTGGATAATGATCTTCATCCAGGAATTTTTGATCTATAATATTTTTATACTGTAATATTTTAGGGTTTAAATTTTGGACTAGCTTCTTTCCCCAGTATTATGTCCTAAACAACATTACTGAATGTCAGAGAAGTTGTTTTTATCTCAAACTGATCCGTACACTTTCTTATTTGTATAGCTGTTTTGGTTGTTTTATTTGCAATAATTATAATTGAGCAGGTTTAAGCAACTAAACCTACTTGTTTAGGTTAGAGAAGGATCCTTTACATGATTGAAAGAAACATTAAAATGGTTTTGGAATGCAAACAGCAGTCTCCAGTGTTTAAGTAACTTTTTGCACCTGATGCACCACCCTGACCTCCTCCTAAACCATTTAGAGTAAAAACAGCACAGTGTTAAAACAACAGTCAGGGCTATGTTGATGGCTGTGGGCTGGTTTCAGGTATTGTTGAGAGTATGAATCATGGCAGGACAGTAGAGTAGCTTTTAATCAAGTGACAGCTGATCATAATATCAAAGACACTTTAGAAATCATAAAAAAAATCAAATTCATCATAAAACCTCTACCTGTTAGCTCAAATATGCAAAACATTCTCATTTTATGAAAAGTGAATCATTCATTTTCAGATTTTTTTTAATTTATCCTTTAAGTATGGCCACAGTGTGTGCATGCATGTGCATGCATGCATGCATTTGTCTGTGACACATAGATAAGTGAGAAAAGAGGGAGGTGGGAGGTGCAGGAGCACAAGAGAGTTCAATGAAAGGGAGGTAAGGTTAACAAAATCTTTGATTACTGAACCTTGTCATTCAGATAGTGGGGGGGCTTGAAGACTTGATGAATGGATAGAAAGACAAAGCAGCCTCACAAGACTCCTGTTGTTGCCTTTAATGCTTAAATAATGATCTGATCAGTTTATTAAATTCATAATTTGTTTTAAACCTTTATTGGCTTCAAATCATATACATTGACAATCATCTGCCTTTTTGGTATTTTATACATTTTTCAGTTAAAATTAGTAGCAACCATCAATGCCATTATAATAATTTTGAGGCACATGAGCTGTAACATTAGCATTAACAGTAGTGTAAGGAGTATATTGAAGCCTCATTTGGCTCAGTTTGTATTCATACCAAACCTGTCTTCCACTAGTGGGCAGTAGTAGGAGTTAAACTCATGCCATGCTCTTCTGAACACTGTTGTTAGCCTTGATATATGGTTGGTGCAAACAACCTCTAAGTGCATCTCAAGGTTCATTGAAAGAGTGAATAAGATCTATAACTCTTGTGTAGATGTCTTCTCTCTCATCTGTTGTGTCAGACAGCAACTTTAAGGCCCTGTTTAGCTCCCAGCCAAGAAAAGTCATTTATTTCTTTTAAAGAGGCAATAAACACATTTTAATGTAATTTGATTGAGCTGCACATTTATCGAATTATACTGGAAAATACTGGCTTACTTTGAAATCTGTCGTTTAGGTGTTTGATGTATACTGGGTTTCATGAGCGCTTACATTTTTGCATAAAAACCTGAAATTATTATTAATAGATTGGATAGCAGCTCAGCCTACAGAATGACAAAATGCCTGGCATGGAGCTATAATTTCTGTAACTATTAAAAATGAAATGCTTTTCCTGACAGCCCTTTTACTTTTCTGAATTTACCATTACAAAAAACAAAAAAACAAAAAAACTGATCGTCATTACTTAGAAGGAAAACATGATATAAATACTTCCTAGATCCAGTCTTGAATATTAATTATAACACTTAATCTTGATGAAGGTTGTATACAAGTTTTTACTTTTCACAGTTTGATATTAGCAGCTTCAGATCCCTCTATTTTGCATCTTTAATGGTATTCTTTTGTTGACAATAAAGGTTTATATTCAAATTAGTCTAATGCAAGCCAAAAATAGCTAAATCCAAGCTTTGCTTACATGAGTGGTGCATCCAACAGGACTGCAGTGTCTCCAGAGATCTGAGAGTTAATGTGTGTTACGGTAAGAGTGCAGCCTCACCAGAAATACCTTTCCCAGTGAGCAGGAGTTTAAACTGTCCAGAGCAGCTGTGGGGGTGCTTTTGTGTGTGTATGTATTTGTAGAGAGGATTGTTAGCGTGTACAGTCACTGCCATCCACTTTCACAACAGCACACTTCCTTGTTAAAATTACGTTTTTTGAACCTCCAGCATAGCAGCACATAGCTGAGTCCAACATTCTGATTTCTTAAAGTGTTTCCATTTCAAATCAGTCTTGGTGTTTGTATTGCTGGATGGTTTCAGGATATATTTTTTAAGTCTTGTTTTAACATCTTAAAATTAGATTTTATCCACAACGCATTCAACCCAATTATCCTAAAAATCAATCAATAAATAAATCAAGATAGTGCAACCTTTTTGCTCATACTTCTTGAGAACATCGCAAATCTATTTTGTGCATTTGCTTTTTATGGCTGGATGTTGGATGAAAGGGTAAAATCAATAAGCTCAAGTCGAGACGATAATGTCTTTTGGTTTCTAAGCAGGTCTTTATGCATTCTTCACTGATGCTCATGCATAGTCCAGCATATCTAAAAAGGGCTCATGGACTTGCATTTAACAGAACAGTTTGTACTTTTATCCCTTATTTTGAAGTTTCTCACTTCCTGTGGATGCAGAAATCTAAAAGCAAACTTACAACATTGCAGTTCGAGGGCTTCTCTCAGCTGCCGCAGATTGGGCATATTTTTATATACCCGGGTATGCTTCCTGAACCATAACACTGCTCACTACCCCCACCTACCAGCCCCCACCTTCACAGTCTCCTCCACCTCCAACCCCCAAACCTAGACTCTTTGTCACCGTGGTGATTGGTAGACTAAACAGCGTGCAATGTTCACCAGATCCACATCCCACTGGATCATTACAAACATTAAGACGATACAAAAGGAAACAAAACTCGTGACCCCGCCCCACCCGTGCGTCCCCCTGGCCTCCTCGGGTGCATGGTCACATGGACATGCTATTGCACACTGACATACATACAGGCTGAAGCATATATTCTTAACATTCTTCGACCAGTAAACAAACGGGCCGGGCAGATGCATCACCCCCAGCAGACAGGCAGATTCTGAGCGCTGGGAATGTTTACATGGTCCTGTCGCCCTCTGAGGCCTCAAACAGATCCACAATGGACTTAGAGAGGAGAAAGAAACATTAAAAGACAATGTTCATCAAGCCACATGCTGGAAATGATACTACTTCTGATGGCAAGGATTCCCATGTTTTATGCACAATTTAGAGTTCTCTGTCGGTTAAATAGAAAAGCAAGGGAACGTCAGGTTCTTACTTAGACTGCATGAACAGACACCCATGGTTTTTGCTCACTGTGCAAAAACATCTAGGCTGCGTTAGCATGATGCAGTTTTTAATTAGGTGAAATGCAGGGCTTCTATTGAAAAGACCACAGATTTATTTAATATAAATCCCAGATGATGAAATCAGGGCTGATTTTATGTTGTGGCAAATAAAAAAAAAACATTCACAGCAGTTTGTGTACTTTCCTTAGATGAGGCAGATTAGAAAATATTTCTTGTTATAAGAAAGATAAAAACTGGGCACAAATCAACATTATTCCTGATTATTCCTCAAAATTATTTAAACAGTGTAAATACAATATAATTTTGCATTATATTTTAACATTATATATGATATTTTAAAGTCTGCATTAAAGATTGCATGTTTGCCTGTTCTCAATTTTCATCCAGAATCCAACTTACATGGATGTGGCAGTCACTAACATTTTCAAAATAAAAATTGCCCTGAATATGTAACGTCTTTTCCTTAAATAATCACTAATGTCTGAGGTAAGAATGACAGAAATTGCTTGGTTTGGATATGAGCAACATTTTACTCTATGTTTGAGTGCCATATAATGACCCATAAAGCACAACTAAAACAGGTTCTCTATGTGGGAACTCGTTGGGCCCTAATATTCTTAGACTTGGGAGGAGCCTGCTTTGTCCTGCTGTGGATCCCAAAGTGGTGTCGGAGCTTTTCAGTTTTGTCCACATGCGCCCACTTCTGAATCCTCTAAAGACAAAAACAAAGTTTTAGATGAAAGTTAGGTATCAGGCATTGATTTTTAGAAATCAAAACCATGAAAACAAGGAAAGACTTTTCCTAAGGTCCATTGAAAGGACTAATTTTATTTAGATGTCCCTGGAATTTACATCTAAATTTTATTTCTCATAAAAGCCAAAAATACCTTGCTGTCTTGGATACTGATGACTCCAAAACTATTAGGATTTGCAGGGATGAATGTTGTTAACTAATAAATTACAAACCTGCTAACACTCCTTTTTCCTGGGTTTTTCCTGTATTTAGCATCATCTCTCATCATGATCATGGCTAATTAGAAGTCATGCAACTAGTGTAGTGGATTGCACATTCACCTCCTAAGTGAAAAGTACTCAGTTTGCAACAGGGATGAGTCACAAGCCCAGATAAATGAAAGTCTTGCGCCAAATCATGTATGTGAATTCATCTGTTGTGGTGACCCCTTGAGGACATAGAGACAAGGTAAAAGTAACTTCTAACTGTGGTATATGCAACTATAAGTTTGGTGTGTTTGTCTAGTGTTACCCAAAAGTGGTATAGAAGCATCTACAAACTATATACAATTTTAACCCATTTGCCAACACAGCCTGGCAACACACAACCTGAGTCAAGAGGTGTGCACAGCTAATCAGTGTGCAGGCAGGTAGCTCAGGTTGATGCTGAATGCATCAGCTTGCTGTCCTACTTCACCACTTCAGCTCTCCTCACTGCAAAGCTACAGTAAAGGAGAGACTTTAAAATGTACCAAAATAAATACTGAGTGATATGTGTGACACTTTAGATGTGTGTGTGTTACTGGTTGTTGACTTTGCTGAAGCTGGAAAGCTGCTCTGTATGAGCAACTCATAAAAAAATGTGGAAAAAACAAACTAAGCCTCAGTCTGTGTTAGATTAAATGAGTTCCAACAACATTTTAATCCAAATAAGATGTCCCTTGAGCTGGACTGGGAAAAAAAAAATATACTACAAAATATTCAATTTACACAGTGTAGTTTCATCACTTTACACAGCACTACCCTTTGTTTTGAAGAAAAAGTGCTTCTTTTGACTTTTTTATTATAGAGAACTTTTTTTGTTTAATAAAAAATGTAGCTCTCTGTAGTCTAAAGTAACCCTGAAGAAACTTTTACATGCTGCGGGACAATGGCACCGCTGTGCTCTGAAACGCATTATTTTCAGGGGCTTGCACCTCATAAGAATGGTTTGATGCTGCGTCCAGCAAAGGGCACTGAGCTAAAGCACACCCTTCAGGGAGCACTCACGTGTCCAATGGTCAAAGTTCAGTGAACACTGAAAACATACTGTGATGTATACTTGTGCAGCTCACAGAAACTCAAGCTTCCAGCCAGATGACCAGGAGCAAATCATACAGCTGCTTCAAAAAATGACTTAGTACAGACAGAGTGCAGCAGCCTGCGCAACACAAATTTTGGATCATTTGCTCAACCTAGCAATCAGTGCAACACATACTGCATTTTCTGTGAAGGGGTCATAGTATGGATACAGTTGTATCGGTGGTTACTTGAATGTTTGAAACTAATGGAATCTTGTGATTAAAGTACCAGTGTGTGATTAAGTGCCATGTACCGGTGAGAAAAGAGACTGCAACAGCTGAATTCCTCTCCTTACCACCCTCCCTTTCCAAATATGTCAGAGAACCTAGGGTGGCCGTCAGGGAACAAAATGAGGTCTTCCAAGACCACATCTACAAGTATTTCCAGTCCAGCACATCGTGTATGTAATTTTAACTAACCAGCCAACATGTCAATGACAGCTGGTAGTTTTTTATCGATGTCTAGTTATGGCTGAAAAATAGTTCCAAAATTAAAGTTGAAGTGCTGTCACAGATGTTCCCTCAACACCTTTTCAAGGTACTTCTTAGACATTGCCTGGATGCCATATGCATTATGTATAGCAAGAAAATGTTTGTGTTCCAGAGTTATTTTCTGCTATCTCTGTATAAATTAGAATAAAGCCAAATAAACATTCTCAAAAGAAAGAATAAAAAAGAAAAAAAAAACCCCTATCCCTTAGGGGTGACTTGAACTCAGTGTCCTGTTTTTGAGCATGTTCCCTGTCTTACTAAACTACATCCCTTCACATTTAAGAGGTAGCATCCCAGGGGTTATATGGCTGACATCGGGGACAGAACTTGATGATTTCAACAGTCCGATGCGTTAAGTTCACCATGAAACTAATGAGACAGAATTTAATGTTCATAACCGTAAATTGCTTGAACATTTTATTTACTTTTAACAAGAACAGCAACAACAACAAAAGAGGCTCCAGTAACAGTAGCCTGTATACTTGGAGAAGATGTTGCGCATCTGCCTTTCCACAACCATGCACTAATCAGATTAATTGTTGTTTAAAAAAAGACATATGCATTTATTCCTTCTCTGCAATATTATAATCTATATTTCTCACTTTGTAAGAGACAGTCTGACCTGACCTCTATTCTGCAACAACAACTGTCAGCATCCGTCTGTGTATGGTTCGGTTTTTGCGGTTATATAAGGAGTTTTACCTGAGGGACGACCTGGTCAGGACACCTGATGTTTAACATGATGGCATATTTTTCCGTGTTTGCATCACGGGCATGAAGGTTAAAGAAAACAGAGACATGGGAGCTAGTATAAGAGTTTGTCCATGGTTAAGTGTAAAAGTTGTCTGCTCTATCATTAACCCAACCAAGTGTTTGTTGTTGCATACACCAAACCAAACCACACCTAAATGAAGTTTTTAGTAAGAGGAAGGCAGTGAGAAATGCCTCTTCTGTTGCGGCCTTTTCTGGGCCACTCACTTTAGAATGGCCAGTTTTGCTGCCCCTCTCTGGATGAGATAAGATAAAATAACACATAACTGATTGCCATAGGGAAATTCAATAAGTGGGCTCTTGTAGCCTAAAAGTGGGCATTTGCAATTATTATGAACTTTCTTTTTCTTGTTTTAAATAACTTTTTAAAATAAGCTCAGAAGTCTACAGTTTGATTCCTCTGACCCTAAGTAAAAAAAAAAAAAAAAAAAAAAAAAAATATGACCACCC
>VUQH01006503.1:6039-17547 GCA_015106775.1 Etroplus canarensis | reverse complement strand
AGTGCCTCTCATGATAACAACTCTGCATCTCAACAACCTACATCCATCATCATCAACACTAACATCTGCTCTGAGCCTCAGCCTTAAATCTCTTTCTACTCCCCCAACCCTTTACCTCTCTCTTCTTTCCACCCTCTCTTCCCCTTTTTTACACTCTCCAGCACTTCTTTTTTTCTCCTGTTCTGTCCAAAGATGGACATGAAAAAGAGGCCTTTTTTTGTACATCTCTCTTCAGTCTGCTCAGACAAATTCCTTCATCTGCTGAATATGTGTGGATATGTTTTTGTTTAAACCAGCCTTAGAAATCAATATTTAATGATGATGTTATCAGTGCTTTTATGTGTAATTTAGCCAGAATGTCACTATGAATGAGATTCTGTCAGGTTTATGACGTCAGGCATTTATTTTCTGTTAATGGGTGCTCCTGGCGATACACAAACGAAAACCCAGTGGACGTCTGATGGATTAATCTGTTTCACTTCTGCTTGTGCATCCCTTCAGAGTCATACTGCATTCTACATGCCCACCTTTAAATATACACATAGTTCAGTTGATTTTTTTTTTAGCAAACTGAGAAGTCTTAAATAAATAAATTAAAGTAAAAATAAAGTAAATATGCCAGACTTTGACATATTAAATATTGGAAATGAACATGAATGTATTGCCTACATTGTCCACATTGGTTTGATCTTTAAACACAATCAGTCATAGCAAGTTTATTTCCAACCAAACTGCTTTTTTGACGATCACTTCACCTCTTCAGCTCTGGAACCCAACGTTGTTGAGAGGCAATAATTATGATAGTTTTCTCAGTCATTTTTCTCCCAATAACAAGCCATTTTTAATCCAATTAGGGGTGCTAACGTGAGAGGCATAATACCACAGCCCCTGGGACAGATGAGAGAATATGCAGGACATTTATCCCGACAGTCAATATTGGATTTCTCACTAAG
The DNA here is from genome assembly GCA_015106775.1 of Etroplus canarensis. NCBI lineage: Eukaryota > Metazoa > Chordata > Actinopteri > Cichliformes > Cichlidae > Etroplus > Etroplus canarensis. The sequence goes on along the minus strand of VUQH01006503.1, from coordinate 16,594 downwards.
CAGCTGTGCCTGCTCTCTCTGACATTCTCCACCTCTGCACAGTGATCCGTCCTGATTAAACCAGCTTTTCTACTTTATCAACATTCATTACATGACCTGGTCATGCATGGCCACAGAAACCAGGAGTAGCAAAGTTACATGCTTCATGTTGGGGTTTTCCTACTGCACTTTTTCTTTTTATTTAACTGTCTCGTGGAAAAATGATATATCACATGGCATTCTGTTTCAATTTAGATGGTGTCTTGAATATATATGAGTAGACTAGGGTGTTATGGTATTCCCCCAAAATTTTTCACACCTAGACTGAAAGGCTAGATTTGTTTTCAAATGTGAAAGCAGCATGCAGCTGGCAAAACTAGTAGCATAATATAAAGCAGTTCAGCGACTGTCCAGGAGTTGTGATGCCTAATTTTCTGATTTGATTTGAACACTCTGGTTATAACTGAATTTTAGCCAAGCGTAAATAAGTTTTTGTTTTGTTTTTTTTTTTGCTCATATTTTTGTTTTACTCTGCTCACCCACCCTTACTAAGATGGAAAATATAATTTAAAGTGAAATGCTTTCAGATAAAAAGTAACAAAGGGCAGTCAGTAAAGCCAACAGCAGCTCAACAGTGTCACCCTGTGGTAGCGGTTTGGTAGTTCACATTGCTGTTTTTTAATCATACATGCCATTTTATATTAGTCTTTTTTCTTTTAAGAAAATCTAGACAGATGGTCAATAGATTTTATTTCATCACGGTATCACTTAATCACTTAATGAAATATGTCTGTTAACTCTACAGAGAATTATTTTTCCAAAAAACTAATAAAACAGAAAATGGATGAAAAAGAGGGCTGCTGTTTATCACTGATTGCAGTCGATAAATTTATGCAGTGCACTGAATCATTGTCATTGAGTGCATTGATTATGTGGACTAATCAATGTTTATTAGGCTGGATAAGACTGGCTAGACCACAGTGAGCCTGAATGATGAAGGAACACATTTACTGAGTGTCAAAGGCCCACCCACCTGCCTTGAGCAAACATGTTTCAGAGTCTGTGAGGAAACTCTAACAAGGGAACTTAAAATTATATGTTGATGGGATGAAAACTGTACTATATATTTTTAACTGGAAGCACAAGATCAGTGAAAGCTAAGTTAAAAGAACCGAACTATGCTGGAATTCAGAGAAGTTTGTTTAATGTACACAGCAAGAAATTTTCTAACTCCTCTATAGTGTGCATAGTTAAGAATTAAATGCTATTGTCCAGGGCTTAGCTAGAAGTATTTAGAACTGACTGGAAATCATTGTACTAAAAGAACAAGATGCTTTGAAAGCCAATTAAAGACCTTCAATTATACACTTGTTTTTTGCATTGCCTCTGCCTAAAAAAGTAACAGCACTGGACTTTTTCAGTAATTCTCTTGGCATAAGGTACCCACATGCTCCTTTATGACAACAGCACCCAAACCTGGGTCCCTAGTAACTATGAAAATCTGGTTGCACTGGTAGTACACATTGGCAAACAGGTATGTGAGTTTGACTGGCAATGATACTAGCATCAGACACACTTCTGCCTTTTTTCCAGTCAGTCCTTACAGATGAAAAAATAATTTCCAAGATATGAGCTGAAAGGCCACTGTCTGACATACAGAAGTCTCCTGAGGCTTTGTACAAATAAGAGCATGGCCTGCAGAATCAAAGTGTGTTCCATAACAATAAAAAATGGTCCTAAATCATTAACCCAGCAGATAAATGATTATTTCTTTTCACAAAACAACAGCAAAACCCAAAATCGATGTGACTGAGGGTGATCTATGCCTTATTTGTCTATTAGAAAAAGTAACCATACTAAATAACCTGTCAGTAGTTTCAACTTTGAATGGTATTACATCACCAAGCAAAGTTTGGAGATCACTGGTGTTCAAGATCAGGCTTGAATTAGTTAGAGTTATGCAACATCACACAAGAAATATACACATATATAAGAAACATGCATAAACATTACATTAGGAGTACACAAATAATATTTTAAATAGTGATTTTTTTTGTTTGAACAATCTTTTTCATCACACAAAGAAGACTAGAAGCAATTTGTTTTAAGCGATGATCTTACTCCCTCAGCTTTTATGTTAAATCTTGCTCTCTGTTTATGTCAGTTTGCCTAATTGTGTTTCATTGGGAAAAGTGGTCCCTGTCGGCTCCAGAACAATTATTTTGCATCACACTTTGTAATTATACTATTATGTAGAATTATTCCCGTCATCGGCATGCACCATCAGTCATCTCTAAACAAGTTGTGAATGTACTTACCAGGACAGACAAGAAAAAGCTCTTCACATCATCTTTCAGTTGCCCATTTCAGTCTTTACAATTCCTCAGGATTGTATTCTTAATTTCAACATAATCAGTGTTTGTTCAAGAGGCTTGAAGTTGAATATGAACCAGATAAAACAATTTATTTGAAAATTTGTTTTGTGTATCCATTATTTGTATTTTTAATGTGTCATACCTCTGACCCATAAATGCTTCAATATAATTTCTTCTGACTACACAAAAGACTTTAACTGGTAAAAACAAAACCAAATAAACAGGCCAGTGTCAGATGGCAGTCACCAGACCTCCTTTGAAGAACTCGGTTGGAAGGTAATTAAAAGAAGAGGTGTTATCCATCGCTCCTCATTAATGCACTTTGAATTAACCACTTTCAAGGGAAAGGAATGAGGAGGAGGGGACAAAGGAGAAAATCCATGCAGACTTTAAAGTAATCTCTCTCTGTCAGGTTGGTCCAAATGGGGAGGGTCAGCTCATTACAGCCCCCACAGGAGATGAATGGGTCGGTCAGACAGTAGGGAGAGCCGGGCTGGACCGCTGCGTTGATGGACAGATCCACACAAGAAGTGTGTGTTCTTGTGAAGGTGTCAACACACAATGAACAACAAATCAAAAATACTTTGCTATATGTACTATGTTTGCCAGGGAGCAGGTGTTCAAAAGGAGGCTGCATGCTGGGCAGTAAGGGATGGTTAAGACACTAATGTCAGGAGCCAACAATCACTCTGATTTAACTTTCACCACATGGGGGGGACTGTCACATCTACCCTGCGTGGACAATCATCACAGACACAGCAAATCGCAATCATTTAACTTTTCTTAACTGCTTCTATCTTCAAGAAAATCTTGATGAACTGAATCGGTTGCCTTTTTAAAGAAGCTATAGGATGGATTTGTGATTGCCACTTGTAGACTCATTTAAAAGTTATTTCTGCTTCGTGCATATCTCACAGCATGATGAACCACAAATAAACCTGTTTCCACATTTGCCACCAGATGGTGTTGCAGCCTTTTTTCTTGTGGACACAGAGGTAAGCTGCCTCTTCTACTTGGACTTGTTTTTGTAGCGATAACGCTGATGTTTTCTGCATTTAATACATGTGAGTCATGTCTGAACTTCATGTTCTATTTTTCCCAATAAAAGAACTTCAACTTTGTATGTCAAACAGCATACAAAGCTTAATTTAGTTTAACAACTAAATGTGTCCAAGTATGACACATTTGTGTGAAAAGTTCATCCATGGGTAGCTTCAGTCATTCTTTCTCACCCGTCATTCAGTAACTGCGGGGGCTGGGGGGGTAATGCGGGAGAATAGTTAAATATGATTATTAGATTAGAAGATGAACTCTGCAGACAGACCAACATACAGGGAATTGCTATAGTTGTTCATCAATTAGAGCAATATAATGAGACTCTGGGGTTGCATGTTGATTTAAATCTATCAGTTCATTTGATAAATTGGATTTAAACATTTACAGTATGTATCACAGCTACACATCACAACCTTCAGCTACTTGTATTTTTCCCCAAGGGGTTGCCACAGCAGATTAATCTGTATTGGTAATTTGGCAGAGGTTTTACACTGGATGCCCTTCCTGACAGAGTCCTCCATGGTGAGAGGGGCTTGTGTCCCCACCTGAAATTGAACCAGGGACCTTTCACTTGAAAGGTGAGTGTGTAAACCACTACAGTATGAGGATTCACAACATTTGTGTGAAATCGCAAAGGGAGAAGCACTTAACACATAGTACCACATGAAACACACACACACACACACTCACAAATGCACACACATTATGTAGCATTTTGTCAACATTTTCCCTTTCCTCTGTTGTCATTCAGATTAGCAAAAACATACTTTAAACAGTGAGACCATGGCTAATAGGTTCAGACATCTTCACAACACAAAGACTCTGTGAGACAACTAATTATTAACACTGACTACTGGCTTTTAGATGAAAGTAATACACCTCGAATAGGTCATCAGCATTCTAAGACAACAGGCTGAGAGGCTGTTACACTAAATGTTATTCATTATGTAAATTATTGTTTTCTTCCCTTTTGGTTTGTTGCCCTATATTCATGAAAAAATATCGATCATTTGCACAAGATAATTTCACACACACCTTCTCTCCTCATTTCAGATGAATGAGAGAAAGTGATGGCTGTTTCATCAGATGTGTGTATGAGGGCTGACAGGCTGATCATCATCTCTTACACTCAGCTACATCTGACTTTGACCTTTCACAGTGGCATCACAGATAACCAAAATAGGTCTAAAAGACTTTGCTATGTCACAACAAACTGCACCACATCACAGCCTCCCACTCTCTCCTCAACTCTTTCTCACTTTCTTCTTCTGGACAACTATTCTGGTCTTTTTTTCCAGGATACAGTATGACTCACTTCACATTTTTTTCTCACTTTGACCAGAGATTATATTTTGAATACAGCTGTTTGTAAAGCAAAAACAAGTAAGAGAAAGTCCGTTGTCAGGTTTTACAGAACAAGTGGCCATATTGTGAATCTCTCTAAACACAGACAGACTGTAGGCTACGTATCAACACCCACCAGTCTCAGGCAAAGCCTGTCAGTATTCTAATCTAGCTCTAATTACTCACACTATAGCATCTGAAACAGTGGAAATAAAATACCTTTTACCAAACTTTAGGTCACAAGTCACTGACCACAGAAGTATGAAAGTGAGGAAGAGGAGATAAAAGGCAAAATAACTGGTAAATCCAGCCTAGAAATTAGAAAAAAACTTCATCATCATCCTCAATTAACCTAAAATGCATGTCTATGGACTGTGAGCGGAAGCCAGAGTACACACACACACACACACACACACACAGGAAGAACATACGCTATATGAGCAAAGGTATAGGGTCACGTACACAATACACCTACAGGAGATTTTATGACATCCTATTCTAAATCCATCAGCATTAGCATAGAGGTGGTCCACACTTTGTAGCTATAACAGCCTGAACTCTTCTGGGAAGGCTTTCTACAATATTCTGGAGTGTGTTTAAGGGAATTTATCACTCATTCATTCAGAAAAGCAGTTGTGAGGTCAGACACTGATGTTGGACAAGAGGGCCTGGCTCACAATCTTAGTTCTAAGTCATCCCAAAGGTGTTAGATGGGTTTGAGGTCAGGACCCTGTGCGGGCCAGTCAAGTTCTTTCATACCAAACTCATCCGATCATGCCTTTATGGATTTTGCTTTTTTTATTGAGGCACATTCATGCTGGAGAAGAAAAGGGCCTTGCCCAAACTGTTCCCACAAAGCTGGAAGCATAGAATGGTCCAACATGTCTTATTAAGTATTAAGCATTAAGATTTCAAAGTGTTGAATACTTTTAAGCCCTATGCACCTCAGCACTCGGCAAACCCCCCTCTGTAACTTTAGCCACTTTGTGGCTAAGTTGTTGTGGTTCATAAATGCTTCCACTTTGCAATAATACAACTTACAGATTACCATGGAGTACCCAGGAAGGAAGAAATTTCACTAGCTGAATTGTTGCAATCCTATTACAGTACCACCTTCAAATTCACTGAGTTCTCTCTATGACTTATTCTTTCAAAGATGTTTTTAAAAGTAGACTACATGTCTAGGTGACAATAAGAATGAATGAAATACCTGAATTCAGTGCTTAAAAGGTGTGGCCCATTACTTTTGCCCATGCAGTGTACTTATACAGAAGGGCCTCAACCACCCAGAAGATACAGGCCCAGGACCTTCTTGCTGTGAGGTGACAGTGCTAACCACTGCACTCCTATGCCACTAAATTCCCATGCCTGAGGCAAAGTACTAAACTGAGACCAAACTGAAAGTGATTTTTAAGCTGGAAGTTGACTCATGACTGATACTGAATAATTTCTCAAAGAATCTCAAAGGATGTCTAAGAATTAACAACTTTTGCAATCTAAGCATTCATGTCCGAAAAGTGTATATATAAAAGAGCATGCGAGGTTAATTTTCACTTTGCCAAAGCCTCAATATATTCATTCATGTGACAAACTACAGGAAAAAGTGGAGAGTGCAGATGCTTCCACCCTGGTCCACTGCACCATATAATTAAGCAGTTAACATCCAGTCATCTATAAAAATGCTGAGCAGGCCCATTCAATTCTGCTTTTGTATCAAGATGGCAAGAGGAAAAGATCGAAGTGACTTTAGAAGAGGGTTCATTGTTGGGGCACAGATGGCAGGAGCTTCAGTAAATAGACTGTTCCATTAACTGGTGTTTCTGTAAGAATAGTAAAGTGACATCAGCATTTAGATCCACAGGAAAGACTTCAGAAATTAGGGTTGAAAATAGGGGTTGACAGTACATATTTGATGACCATGATGCTGCTGTATTTGTGCCACATGCAAGCAAAAACAAAGGGGCAATTCTTCCTCCTGACTACGTCAGCAAGAGGAGTCCATCAAAGATATACAGAGAAGGATATTATAGTAAGATTGAAAAGCACCAAATCCTCATTACAAAGATTAATGCATATTTAAGAGTTTAGTGGAGCAAAACCCATAGGCCCTGGTCTAGAGAGACATGTAAAAAATTGTGATATCAGATGAGTCATCCTTCACTATATTCCCACAAATAGGCAAGTGTGACGCACACAAAGAGATTGGTACAGGCATGAATGCTTGCCTTCTACAGTGAGGAGACCCAAAGTCTCTGCAATGCCTCATGGGCATTTTTGCTGTCGTGGTTTGGATCTGTTTGTCTCCTTAGAGGGATGGGCCACTGCAATCAAAAACAAAGTTGTTCTGAGTGATCACCTTCATCATATGGCAATGCATTTCTAGCCTTGTGAGAGTGCTCTCCTCCAGGATGACAATCCATCCATGGGGCATGAGATGTCACAGAATGACTTGTGACATACATGATGTAAATTATACAGTGTTGCTGGAACAGTCAGCAGATCTCAACCTTTCCACCACCACCATTATCATCAAACGCCAAAAGAAGTGATATAGCTTGGAAGAATTATGGTCCATCCCTCTATTAGAGATCCAGAGACATGGAGAGACAACACCAGGTTGCTGTTTTCACCAATTTGTTTTTGACACTTCAAAGATGTTGCATGATCTGAAGGGTTACCTTCAGCTGCTCCCTTGTATTCTCCGCCACAGCGGATTAATTCGCACTGGTAATTTGGCAGATGTTTTACTCCGGATGCCCTTCCTGACACAACCCTCCATGGTGAGAGGGGCTTGTGTCCCCACCTGGAATCGAACCAAGGACCTTATAATTGTAAGGCGAATGTGCAAACTACTAGCTATTATCTGAAAGGTCACATTATTCATTATTCATAAACATAAGTCGACCACAAGACACTACACTGGTCTGCCAACCCGATGATATTCTGTGCAGCAGTTGTATGAAATCTGTCAGCTTTACATTATTACAGGTTTCTGTAACGCCAAATTCATCTAAATATCCTAATAACGCGTTGAATGACCAGGTTTTTTTACACATCGCCAAAGTTATTTTCAGTGATTGTTTTTCAGTGATCCTCTGATGCTGGTCTGCCTGCCTGCCTGTGCTGCTATAAAAGCTGCGATGTGCAGGCAGCGCCGTTATTTCCCCTCTGCTTCAGGAAAACGCTCCTCCAGAGACGCGCTTCAGCATGTCGGTGGCTCTGCGCTCACAGCTGTTGCTGTTTCTGATCTCCCTCTCATTAAGGATGGGGCTCAGTCGCTACATTGAGGTAAGATCTCATTTGCAGTTAAACTCTAGCGAAGTGAGATTTGTTTGTCAAGTTTTTTTGTGGGCAGTCTACAGCTGAAATTTGAAGTCTCCCTCCCCCCCTTCTTTTATTCAGGACAACGAAGCTTCAGATGGATTATACTCTCTGCTAAGTTCAGCCCAGAAAAGAGAATCGGAGGATTTTATTTTCCGCCGACCTCTCAGTAAGACCTGCTTAGAAATAGCTTTTTAATGGATTAATTATAAAAAAGCTGCATTTAAATCAGTGTTTTGGGTGATTCAATAATTTCTGCGCCAGTGCCCTGCAATCACTTAAAGAACATAGGCTACTAAAACCAATAATTTATTAATTAATCCAGCAAAAAATTTTAATTGACAATGGGCATTGAATTTGGAACGATGGCTGATGAAGCTGATTACATTACACGATGAGTTCATGACCAGTTATTAAGTTTAAACTCAAATCATTCATGTTTTCTGAACCCACGCCGTGCCAAAAAAAAACAATGTATTTGTGTGTGTGTGTGGTTGCCTTATCTTCCCTCTGGGTTTATACATGCAATAGTCACTTGTGGGGGACCTTCCTCTGTTTTGGATTTTTTAAAAAAAATCAAGTCCCTATCATGTAAAGCTTTAAACTTTAATAAGTTGGTTTAAAAGTAGAGTAGGTTTGTGGCTAAGATGTTGATAAGGTTCAGATTTAGAATTGGATAAATGGTGGTTGCAGTGAGATTTAGGGTACATTTCCAGAAGATTTATATCAGTCAGTGTAATGTCCTCCGAAATGGAAACCTGACTCTGTGTGTGTGTGGTTTGCAGGATGCTTGGACATGCTGGCTACTGATGGCTTCTTCACTTTTGTGGCATCCCGGCCACAGCTGGCTTGTGCAGCTTTCATCATAGCTGAGCCCAGTGAAGTCATCAGTCTGGAGCTGTCTGACGTCAGTATTGACTGCAGTGCTGGAGACTTCATAAAGGTTGTCCCACTCACTAAAAATAACTCCCACACATCCCCAATCCTTTTTCAAGTGAAAGATAGGAAGTTCAAGGATTTTCATTTTAAACCCTGAATTCTATTTAATCTTTCTCTTGCCTGATTAAAATCATGCCAAACAGGGTTAAGGCAGCGTTTAAGGGCCAAACACCACACTGGATCCTTTCTGGATTGGTCACATTACCCAGAGCAAGTGTGGGAAGAGAAAGCTTTAGTTCTGAAGCCAAGCCTGCCAGTTACAGTGCAGTTTTTAGTTCAGAGCAGAGGGAAAGAGGGACATTAGAATTTCGTAATGCCTGGTTTGACAGGCATGTGATCCCAAAACCAAGAGTAGTTTTATCTATTAGGACAAATGTGCTCACCACAGCAAAAAGGCACACCTTATTTTGACACACACTCTGTTTAAATTAGCTTTACAGAATATTTTTAGAATAAAAATCATGTTGGATTATGTTTGTAATTAAATGTGATTCACAGTACAGAAGTGTAGATGGTGCTGCAAATCATGTTGGATTAACTAACAAAACCTAAAGTGATGCTTATGATCTAGCAAAGTTAAATAAAAACTCAGATTTTTTTCATAGGCTTACATATTTATCAACTAATTGATTACACACTAAAGTAGATATACAAGTCAGTCTTGCATTCCCCTTCTATCATATTTAAATAGGGAAAAATGTTTCTTACACAAACCTGATAAATTGCACTTCAGTCATATAAATATTTAGATTTACACCTGCAAGTAGTTCATCTTCCACCTTTTGAAACTAGGATTTCTTTCTGTCAGGAATATCTTTATGATGAAAACTAGGTATATTTTTGTAATCACTCTGTATCATATGTTCCTCCTAAAGATATTTGATGGCTGGGTTCTGAAGGGAGAGAAGTTCCCCAGCAGTGAGGACCATCTTTTACCTCTGTACCAGCGCTACACAGACTACTGTTCCTCCACAGCACCAGGAGCCATCAGCCGCTCTTCTCAGAATGTCGCAATGATCTTCTTTCGCATTCACAGCCCTGACAGTGGTTTCACCCTCACTGTCAAAAAGCTACATAACCCTTTCCGTAAGTCTTGTCACAAATCACCAAGATCAATTTACAGCCAAAACTTCTGAAACCAAAAGAAAGTACATCACAGCATAAAACAGACCCAAGGTCTTGCACATAAGTCAAATTTGTGTTTATTTTTGTAAGTGTCTTTTGAAATGAGGGCTACCTTTGTGTGCATGCATGTGTGTGCTTCCTGGACATTTGTGCTTGGTCGAGCTTTAATCAAGGCCAAGAGCGAGATGAAGAGTGAGTGTGAAGGCTGCACCTGTTTTCCAGCTGCTTGACAAACATGGTGTTAACACTGTGTCAAGTAACATAACAATCACTGTCTGGCTATAAGATAAAGACCGACCACAAAAAAGTCTAAGATTTAAAAAAAAAAAAAAAAAAAAAAAAAAAAAAATAAAAATTTGTTTTTTTTTTTTTTTAAATTTTTATTTTTTTTAAAAAAAAATAACATTTTTTTATAT
>VUQH01006498.1:20657-36506 GCA_015106775.1 Etroplus canarensis | reverse complement strand
GGCATTGTGCTTGGTGATGTAAGGCTGCATGCAGCTGCTTGGCCATGTAAACCCATGCCATGAAGCTCCTGGTGCACAGTTTTTGTACTGATTTTAATGCCAAAGGAGGTTTGGAACTCTGCACTTATTAAGTCGACAGAGCAACTTTTACGCACTACATGCCTCAGCACTCAGTGACCCCCCCGCTCCGCTTAACATGGTGTGCCACTTCATGGCTGAGTTGCTGTCATTCCTAAACGGTTCTACTTGGCAATAATACCACTTACCTACAATTGATGGTAGAATATCTAGGATGAAGAAATTTCACCTACTACCTAGTGTTTGTAAAGGCAGACTGTGTGGCTATCTTCTTGATCTTACACACCTGTGATGATGGGACTAAACGAAACACCTAAATTCAGTGATTAAGAGGTGTGGCCCCCATGCTTTTGTATGGCTAGTCCATCGCCATTTGACTTATAAACAGAGCATTCCAGAGTGTTTTTCAGAACATTACGACTTTTTCAGTCTCATGTTGACCCATTCTGACTTTTCTTTATTTTGCTGCCATCATATTACAACCTATGCAACATTTCTCATTTTTAACATTTCATATAACTATTTTAAGAACCACAGCCATTTTTTTAACCCATGATCAAACAAAACTACAAAAAATATGGTTCACTTTGGATTCAGGATAAAAGGCTGTAATCTTACAAAAGCAATATTCACTCCCAATTCAATTTACTCCCACTGACCAGCACAAGCCTTTTGGGTTTCCTGTACACAAAAGACATGATTAATTACTCATGAATCCTGATTTAGTTCCTAACTAATAATGAAGTAAGCAGTAGAGTTTTTGGATCTTTTTAATCTAGTTTCTCTCTTTACCAGAATGCCACTTATTTTCTATTGATCCATATGGTGTGAAAATTAATTAGCACACTTGACACCTGCCTGTTGTGCAATCCATCACAGTGAACATAAGGTCTGCAGCAATTTTCTGTGGGAAAAACTCAATTATTTTACACTGATGATGTTTAGGTGTGCTTTCTTTTCTTTTTTTTTAAGAAGTCTATACTGCATCATCTCTCAATAATTCATTCAAACTGAACTTTCATTGTCATGTTTGTGGAGTGACGTGGACCCAAAATGCAGACTCGCAGGCTGAGGCGGCGAGGAGAACTCAAAGCAAGCTTTAAATAGAAAACTGATCAAAGTCCAAACAATAAGCAACAATAAGGGTGCAAACTAAAACAATAACATAGGTCAAGGTCAAGGTGGAACCATAACTAGACTTAACCAGGCTGAACATGACTCGCCTAGATGAGAACTTGGCATGGCATGACGCCAAAAACTCCTAACCATCGCAGGCAGATGACACGACACAGAGCAGAGGGAGGCAGGGGTATGAATACACACAGACTAATGGGCAAAAAAGCAGCAGGAAGGAGAGGAGCCCGGGTGGGAACAATCAAGGGCAGGAAGTAAAACTGAACATAATCCAAGACTGGTTACAAAATAAAACAGGAAACATCAGAAAACATATAGGCTGGCCTCACGCGGCCAAAAACATCTTCAAATACCCGTTACCACTATCACATACAGAAAACAAACACTTTACCAGAGAGAAACCTCAAGAAGAAGACGTCCGCCCTTTATCAGGATCATACTGATGCATAGTGCGTAAAACTGGTCAGAGCTCTACCAACTCAGTAACTGCAGAGTTCTAAACCACCTCTGGCATTAAAATCAACACAAAAACTGTGTGCTGGAAGCTTCATGGCATGGGTTTCCATGGCCAAGTAGCTGCTTGCAAGCCTTACATCACCAAGCACAATGCCTAGCATTGGATGGACTCTGGAGCAGTGGAAATGTGCTCTGTGAAGTGACTAATCATGCTTCTTCATCTGGCAGTCTGATAGACAAATTTGGGTTTGGCGAATGCCAGGAGAACATAATCAGAATCAGAATACTTTATTAATCCCAGGGGTGAAATGGGCTTGTTACCTGCCTGACTGCATTGTGCCAACTGTAAAGTTTGATCAAGGAGGGATAATGTTGTGGGATTGTTTTTCTGGGATTGGCCTGGGTCCCTCCATTCCAGTGAAGGGAAATCTTAAAGACTCGGCTTAACAAGACATTTTCGACAATTCTATGCTCCCAACTTTGTGGGAATAGATCAAGAAAGATCCTTTTCTGTTCCAACATGACCGTGCCTCAGTGCACAAAGCAAGGCCCATAAAGGCACTGTTGAGTGAATTTGGTGTGGAAGGACTTGATTGCCGGTCCTCATCCAACATCAGTGTCTGACCTCACAAATGCTCTTCTGGATAAATGTTGTAGAAAGCCTTCCCAGAAGAAATGAAGCTGTTATAGCTGCAAAGGAGAGACCGACTCCATATTAATACCTATGGATTTAGAACGGTATGTCATAAAAGCTCCAGTAGGTGTAATCTGTAAGTGGTCCACTATTTCTGTCCATGTAGTGTACAAACTTGGAATTAATTTTTATGCTTCACAGCAACAGTGCTGTATAATGTTCCTAATGTAACAACAAAAACTTTACTAGTTGATTTGGTGGAGGCACTCAGAGACAGCACAAGCTGTAAGCGCTGACATATTATGAACTAAAATGTATTGTCATTTGGAGTGCTCTTTCTGAACACCTGTAAAATGTAACTCAAATGGTCTCATCAACTCAGATTTGGTATCCAAAAGCTCTTGAGAAAAAAAAACACATGAAGTTTGAGGTAAAATTTTGCACGTCAGCTGTTTAGTTCTGGGCAGGTATTGTGTGAGACAGTGTATCGTGTTTTTGATTTTTTTTTTTTCCCTCCCACTGGACACAGCTGCTTGCTGCTGCTGCTGCAAACTACTGATGAGAGCAGTGAGAGTGAACCAAAACAGTAAAGCCACTGTCAGTAAAACCAAATCACTTTTAAAATACAATAAAAAAAATTCCATAGAACATGCATGTCAGGTTAACTAGTATTTCTAAACTGGCTGTAGGTGTGAATGAGAACGCAAACGGCTGTCTTTCTGTGTTAGCCTATGATAGACTGGTGACCTGTTCAGGGTGTACCATGCCTCTCACCCCGTGTTACCTGAGAGAGAGGCTCAAGCAGCCTCGCAACCATGAGCTGTACGAGCTGAAGAAAATGGATGGATGGAGGAAAAACTCTAAAGTTTGATCAGAATTCTTTGCAAGTTTGTCACCATGAAAAGCCCCTTTCCCCAACTAACAGTTGCTTCATTCATAGCTCCTATGAAAGTACTGACTCAAGTAGTTTTAGTATGCTTTGGAATGTGGCCAGTGATAATAAAGCATGCTATACTATTAAAACATACAGATGTAACAGGGAAAAAATACATGCAAGCATAGCTACCTGTTCTGGGTCGTAAACCATCAGCCGGTTTTGGTACTGAGCAGTATTTGTCACCCCACCTGGAACATAAACAAACCCCCAAAAACTTTTGTCAGTAACAAGTTTTGGTGCAAATATGCATGAAGATGCGCCCTTAGTAGTAGAATATAGATAGGAGAGTGGGCATGCTGAGTCTGTCTTCCCTATCCTTGTGTACCTGAGACCCAGAGCAGGTTGTCAGCCACACAGCCAGCATGGCAGGACAGTGAGCGGTCAAACGGCTGGACAAACATCCATTTGTTCCTCTTAGGACAGTAGCGCTCCACAGAGGGCAGCACCTGCCTCAGCTCATTCCTACCCCCTACTGCGTACAGGTACTGCCCCAGAGCTCCCAGGACAAAGTGTTCTCTGCATGCCTTCATCGGGGCAATCTCAGTCCACCGGTTGCCCCTGGGGTCATATCTACAGGCAGTCCTTACTGCACACGTCCTCCCAGTGGCGTGCTCCATCTCACCACCGACAACAAATAGAAAGTTACCCATTACAGCCACACAGTGGTGGCTGCGCCCGGTGGGCATGGGCGCCAGCTCACTCCAGTTCGACCCGCCTGCCACGCGTACGTGCTCCTGTGCAGCTGGGTTGAAGTACCGCAGCTCTCGCACTCTGCTCACCTCCCGCTTCCGCCCCCCGACAATGTAGAGAGTGAGGGACTGGAAGCGAGGCCTGGTGCGTGCTGACTGGTGGAGGGGCTGAGCAAAGATGGAATGGTGGTAGTCCAGGGCCTCGTCCACCAGCGCAGCAGCAGTGGGGCTAGACTGGACCAGAGGGTGGCTCCGGGAAAGGTGGTGAAGGGTGGGAACATCCATCAGGCCATAGCGGACGTGCTGTAGAAGATCCTCAGTGTACTGGTAGCGACAGTCATGTTCCAGCCACAGAACAACCAGCTAAATAGAGAAAGAAAAGAGAACAGTTGCAGACTGCACCAAAAAATATTAGCCTGTAATATACACAGCCCTGTTTCCTCATTCACTGGCAGTAATAACTGTGTTTTGCAGCTCTTTATAAAGAAAAACAGTGCTACAATATCCATGTTGTTATGTGGCCATAAATTCAGTTTTAATGTGAAAGTTAGTAACTGTCTAATTATTGTACCACAAAAATATGATGGGTTTAAATTTGGTTACATCATCTTAGATTCATTGAGTGTGCCCTTCTTTTATGCATTATTGATGAAATTATTTGAGTTCAATATGGCTTTGAGGAGGGCCTTGATATTTTTTGTCTTTTCTACTTTTTAAATTAGAAACAAAACGCTCCCCACCCCAGCCAGTTTTCAAGCAGTCCCTTCAAAAGGCAAGTAGGAAAGACACCACGATAAGAGGGAAGGAGGGCAGAATTAATAGCGCAAAAGAAAGGAGTCAGTATGAAAAGACTGAAAGATCAGAAGAAAAAAAACAAGGGAAAAAAACCAATGCGAGAAAAAAAAAAATGAAGGACTGCTAATCAGAATTTTTTCTAGACACCTATAGGCTATTATGGCAAGATTGAGCCAGCACTACAGCCATAGTTGCCAACACACACATACACACAAACATTTATTAATCAGCAGCATTCAATATTCAGACTGTAAATATCCACAGGCAGCCTCCTTTGTTTAATGCGGGAGAACTGGGTAGCAGGGAAGGGATTTAATTGAACTTGAGAGCGATGGAAGGTTATTTAGCTGCGACGAGGTGTGAATGTGGGCGAGATGACTGGAGATCACTGATACCATTATCAGGAAAACAAAGTGGTTGTTAGCACAATCTGTGCATAGACTGAGAGCTTATTACAGCAGAATAAAGGCAATATTTTAGGGAAAAGGACACAAAGATGACCAAGAACAAATCAGGGAGAACTCACAATGTCACAACCTGAACTGATAACACAGGATTCAGCATGTGATGAATGCACACGCATTTGATGCGTGCCTTGTCTTTGCTTTCCTTATTTCACCTTTCAGTCCCCTCTAAAGGTGTGAATATGCAACAAACATGCAAGTCAGGCTTCTGTCTTTTTGTGGTAACTGTGCCACTCTGCTGTCTTTTCTTCCCTTTCCTCTATCGCTCACCCCGCCTCTCTTCTCCTCAACGCTCTGAAGTGACAGTGTGTGTGAGTGTGTGTGTATGTGTATGTGTGTGTATGAGAGTGTGTGCGTGTGTGCACGCACTACGGCAGCTGACTGTGAAGGTCACGCTGCATCACACAACTTCCTCGGGGCACAGAATAAATCAACTCCTTCTCCCTCCTTCCCCTCCACACTGAAAGGGAAAGTGCGAGAGAGAGAGAGAGAGAGAGAGAGAGAGAGAGAGAGAGAGAGAGAGAGAGAGAGAGAGCACACGCATGTGTGAAGGAGAGGGTGAGGGAAAGAGACAGTGAGGGGAGGAGGGGAGACTACAGAAAGGTAGAGCAAAGGATGGGAAGAAAGAGAAAGAGGGGGAGAGAGGGTGGAAAAACAAAGGCAGAGAAAATGTGATTTCCAGAGCATGAGAGACTCTAAGAAAACTCTGACTGACGATGATTGACGCCCAAGCCATGTCGGTCCGGTACTGGCATGCACCCCACCACCCTCTAGCCCGCCACCCCCTTTCGGACGACAGCCCCCGCTTGCCGTTCGCTTCCGTCTGATGCCCAAATTAACCTTCTGGGTGAAGTGAAGGAGGCCCAAAGCAGCCTAATCAGAGGCTGATTATGTCGGCGGCGGCTGGCTAAAGGGTCAGGGTAATTGTGCCATCAGAGGCCTGATTGTTTTCAATCAGACGGGCGGCCGAGTGACAGCTGGGGGATTGGGGCCCTGATGGAGCCGCGGTGGGCCTAATCAGAGAAGAGAAGAAGGGGAGAAAGAAAGAGAGGGAGAAAGAACTGAGAGAGGGGGTGGCGGTGGTGTGGGGGCTGATTGGAGCAAATGAACAGTCAAAACGGCGAGTCCCCACCCCACACTGCTGCTTCACTCCACAATCCCAGCAGTTCATCACAAGGATGCTTACTTGGATGCATGGGCTGACAGTCTAACACACGGTCAGAGGCAGTCCTTCCTATTGCATATTGTCATTAATATAAACAAACAGTATATGTGATGCAGATGGCGGTGTTTAAATTTGTTGTTTATTAGTCTGCGCGTCTGCTATGTATGTTAAGCATTTCTCTCTCTCTGTTTATGTGTTACATATACTGATAAGTTTGCTGCCAAGATGCAATTTGTTCAGATTTACAGAGATGATTGTTTTTCACACCGAGTTTGTCATCACCATATCACCACAACACTGTGCTTCGACACTTCAACACCGCATCTCATGCATCTTGTACCTTCCAGATCTCCTCCTCGCTGAGAGAGGTGAGACGGTCGCTCTTCAGCACCTCCCTGAGGAGGCGGTAGGGCAGCTGCAGGGCCTCGTCCTGTCGGCTCTGGCTCAGCTCAGACAGATGCTCCACTAGGAAGCCCACCACAGCCTCCTCCAAGGTGGGGAGGTGGAACAGGTCAGCCACGCGGTACAGCTCCAGGTAGTTCACGCTGCTCAGTTCCTGTAGGAAGGAATATGTAAACACAGGGATGAATGGACATCTTTGAAAAACACACCAAAGTAACCAATGAGGATGCATTTCGCCTGTCCAATGTAAAAACCCACACACATACATGGAGAGAACGTCCATGAGAAACTGCCACCTAGACCAGCTCATATCTGTTGTACCTCTGTGTGAAAATTTAAGGTTTCATTTAATATCTTTAATCTTTAGAGTTAGCTGCATTATTTGTAGAATACGTCACATTTACAAATAATAAAAGTTGGACACATTGAAATTTTTTGCAAATTCAGTGCTAAATAACACAAGACAGTGAGAGAAATGGGCAAAATTGAACAAAATGACATCTGACTAGTGGAATAAGACTGCCATCTTCTGGCTATCCTGCAGCACCTGCAGCACAAATAACTGTGTATTTCCCTCTCCTACAGTATTAAATTTAATAATATAATGAACCAGCCACTCAGGTGTTAAAAGCACTACATTTCAATTTTGCTACTATGAAAAAAATATGTAGTGTGCATCTTATTTTGAAAAGTCTGAATGAGGTTTTGGAGAACATTAGAAAAAACAGAAAAACAGTAGCAGCAATGGCACATACATGCCAGTCAATATTACACTGCAATACACCCCCAAAGGGAATTATTGATCATATATTCAATATCCAGTGAACTAAAATGGAATCCAACATAACACACAGATGATCCCAGCTGACTGATATATCTGATTTTCAGTTCAATGGTGCAGTGCTTATAGGAAAGTTGTTGTTAGTGGGCTGGCCTCACTCTAACCAAATTACACATATAAAAGTCAGCTGATGTGACCGTTGCGATGAGTGATTAGTTTTCTATTTTTCTTTATAGGGAAGTATCGCCTAGTTATTAATAAACACCAACAGCGAGGATGCTTTTACAACCACCAGATGGCACATTAGAGCTAAGTTTACTATCCTAAGTGTGAAGACTTGAAATGCAAAATACTGTATTAGAAGATTATCATCATCATGGAGGGGATTTGAGGACACTGTCACCATGCATAACATAAAATGTGTGACACATCTGCATATTGCGTTAAGAAGTGATCCTAAAACCACTGACTTCATTCCATGGAAATACCGTTTAGTGTAAAGCTGTGTATGAGGTACCTTAGACTATTTCTGTTCCACAGCAACCTCCACCTGAGTTGTTTTTATCTGCAGCAGTGCTTGGCTACATACCCAGAGGACAGGAGGCTGACTTTGCTTCTGTTCAACACATGCATCTTGTGATAAAATGCACCAAACACACATCAGGGTGGCCCAGTTCTTGAAGAGATCTGGACTGAGGCACCTTACTGCAGATGACAAGTATAAACCCTGCTGAAGTGTCCCTGAGCAACAATACTGAATGCTTACCAGCTCAAGGGCGTCTGTCCTCTAACTGATTCTGACCTTTAAGGATTCACACTAGACCATTAGCAGATGGGGGATTGCAGCAGTCTTACAATACATGAATTAGTTAAACATCCAACTTTGTGGTCATGTTAGGAAGACGTACTGATTTTCCAAGAAAGATGAAAAATAGATCTCAGTGGAATTTCTGTACACATGAAAAGAACCAAAACAACCTAGCTCTGAAAAAGTGTTAAAATAGTCCACCTAGAGGCACCTCTACATCTCACTAATTAACACATCATAGCCCAAGAGAGTATGATGAAGAAAAAGAAAAAAAAACCTACATACATTCACTGGCCACTTCATTAGGTATACCTGTTCAACAGCTTCTTATTACAAATATTTAATCAGTTATTTTCATGGCAGGAAACAGTGCATTTAGGCATGCAGACATAGTCAAGAAAACCTACTGAATTTTAAACTGAGGATCAGAATGGGGAAGAAAGGTGATTTAAGTGACTTTGAATGTGGCATGGTCATCGGTGCCAGATGGGCAGGTCAAAAACTGCTCATCTACTGGGATCTACAACCATCACTAGGATTTACAGAGAATGGTCAAAAAAAGAGGACAAATCCAGTGAGCAGCAGTTCTCTGGGCAAAAATGCCTTGCGCTTTCTCCCGACCGCGTCCACATTCATGTGACCGCCGCGGAGAGGCGGGGTTATAATGTAACAATTTGATGCCAGAGGTCAGAGAAGAATGCCCAGACTGCTTCAAGCTGACAGAAATTCAACAGTAACTCAAATAACCACAGCCAACAATGAAGGTATGCAGAAGAGCAACTCTGAATGCACCACACACTGAACCTTGAAATAGATGGGCTACTACAGCAGCAGAAGACCACACTGGGTACCACTTTTGGCAGCTAAGAACAGGAAACCGTGCCTGCAACACAGTGAATGACTGGAAAAATACCTGGTCTGATGACATTTGGATGGTGGGTCAGAATTTGGTGTAAACAACATGAAAGCATGGAATCAACGTGCTTTGTATCAACGATTCGAACTGGTGGTGGTGTAATTGTGTGGTACCAATTTTCTTGAAATACTTTGGGCCCATTAGCACCAATTAAACATCAGTTAAATGCCACAGCCTACCTGAGTGTTGCTGCTGACCATGTCCATCCCTTTATGACCCCAGTGTGCCCATCTTCTGACGGTTGCTTCCAGCAGGATGACACCATGTTTTCTCAAATTGTTTTTTTAAACACTTTAAATAGTTCACTGTACTCAGATAGCCTTCACAGTCACCAGATCTCAATCCAAAAGGAGCACCTTTGGAATGTGGTGGAACGGGAGATTTACATCATGGACGTGCAGCCGACAAATCTGCAGCAACTATGTGATGCTATCCTGTCAACACAGACCAAAATATCTGAGGAAATTTTCCAGCACCTTGCTGAATATATGCCATAAAGAACAGAGGCAGTCCTGAAGTTAAAAGGGGGTCTAACCTAGTACTAGCAAAGGTATAATTAATAAAGTGGCCTGTGAGTGTACACTGCTGTTGTACTGATTGAGAAACACAATTAAAGCAAATGATAAATGAATTGATCCAATATTACATAATATGACTAAATATTGCTTGACCATTCCTGTGGAGGAAAACAGTGGTCTTCAGTTTCCTGACTGTACAACAGGTGAAGTTTTTATAGCATGTTGAGCATCAACTGCTCTTTTTCTGAAGACCTCAGAAATCTACTATTTGTTCATGTGATGATTCACTTCCTCAGATTTGTGTCATATTGGATCATTTTCCTTTATTAATAAATGAGAAAGTGTGATTTTATCATTTCTTTTGTTTAACTCAGTTCTCTTTTTTTTCCTACTGTTTAAACTTGTGTCAAAATCAAATGAAATCTCTCTTTTTGGATCTCTGCTTTAGTTAGTCATTCACTCCTTTAGCAGTTTACACAAGGAGGCCATATCAGTAGTATTTTAGTCAGTATCAATATAATTGCAATAATCTTGGTATAAAGATTTTCTCTATAGCTGAAAAACTGCAACGCCCGCAGTTCAACTCATAGTTCTTACATGTCATCCCTCCCTCCTTACTCTAAAGGCAGGAAAGCAAAATAATATTAAAGAAAATTAGAAAGAGACTTTTGAGATACTTGACAATTTAGATAATGATACAAGAAATGTTCAAAATAGTCTATAAGCTGTAATATAAAAGCCATTGAATGTCACCTAAAGTGACTCATTTGTAAATTCCTGGAAGATAGGATCAAAGGGACCAACTGTTCCTGAGAGGAAAATACCTCTTACACCTCAGTGATATTACAGGATTTTCATCAGGCTGATGAGAACCCTGTAGCGTCAATCTGTTAGTGTGCTGATTTCTTTTCCTAATGCCTTCGGCTCCCAGCTCACATGCAAGGACAGCTGATCATGTACGTGAGTGTGTGCGTGAGTGTGTACCTGGATGAGGTAGTGTGAGCAGAGGCTGAGGAGCTCCAGCAGCTGAAGGTGGCTGCCTGCAGACAGGACGTCCTGGATAACCGCCGGTTCCAGCAGAATCTGGCTCAGAGTATTCAAACAGGGTCATTAGGTTTCTTTTTTAACATTTGTATCTAAGTGTCATTTTCACTGCAGCTGAGCAGTAGGTTGTTTTCAGGTGACTGTTGCTTTATATCATTTTGAATGTCTTTAATAATTTACAACAAATTAAGTGGAACGTTATTACTGAAAATTGTTGTTGTTTTAATTGCTCATCAGATCGAGCATCCTATTTTATTGATGGTATGCATTTGTTTTCCTTCTAATGAATCAGACATGCACAAAAATCAGCACATTCATGTTAGGTGCTGTATAAATTGTATAGTGTGTATTTTTTTTTTAATCCAATGATGAGCTAGATCATTTAGGAGACAAATTGTATTCAGTGTGACAATTTTCCGCAAAATAATATGAGCTTGGTAGCAAAAGCAGAATACAAAAGATCTTTACTAAAAGGCAGTGAGTGTAAATCATGAGTGAGGAGCTTAAAGTGGATCTGTTAGACTTTTCCTTATTTTCTGCGTGTGACAGAGGTGGATGCTCATAATAAATATGGACACATTTTCATATTAGGTCAATGTATATGTGCAAGTAATCCCTGTGAGCTAAAAGCTCAGGTTTCAAGAGTGCACTAAACATGACAACATAATTTTTTTCTGCTCTTGCCTCTCTATGATGTCATAGAAAATGGATATCCCCGATATGGTCACTTCAGACATACAGCTCTGTCAGCGTAGAAGCCCCACCCACCTGCTGTTCAAACCTTCTGTTTACAAGTGGCAGACAAGCTGGCTCAAAAGGGAGGAAGAGGGGAGCTAAAAACAGCTGGTTTTAGACAGTAAATGAACTGAGAGACTACACCAAGGCATAGTGTAAGATTAAAAGGAATTAATAGGAACTGTGAATCACGCAAAGCTACTCTAGTAGAATGCAAGAATAAAAATATGCAGCCGGAAATGAGAATAATACTAATGCATCTCAAAAAAATGGAATATCATGAAAACGCTTTTTTTAATCACTGAAATCAAAAATATAAACTTTCATATACTCTATATTTATTACCTGTAAAGTAAAAATGTTTTTAGCCTTTTTCATTTTGATGATTATGGCTTATAGCTCATTAAAAGAAACCCAACACCTCACATTATTAGAATTATCATTTTGTGTTTGAGTAAACTACTACACTAATACAGTATGAATACCGTGAATCTCCCAGTCTAGTTTCGTACAAACGACCACAATCATGGGGAAGACTGCTGATTTGTTCAGATGATCAGTGACACCCTCCACATGGACAGTAAACCACAGACAGTTCTCACTGAAAAGGCTGCTGTTTGCAGAGTGCTGCATCAAAGCATATTCATGGAACGTTGAGTGAAAGGAAAAATATGGTAGGAAAAGGTGTGCAAGCAACAGATGTGACCTGCAGCCTTGAGAAGACTGTCAAGGAAAGTCAATTCAAGAACTTGGGCGAGCTTCACAAGAAGTGGATTGTGGCTGGTGTCAGTGTATCAAGAGCCACCACGCACATGCGTCTTCAGGAAAAGACTTACTACTGTCACATTCCTAATATCAAGACATTCCCGAACCAGAGACATTAGAACTATCTTACCTAGGGCTATGGAGAAAAAGAACTGGACTGTTGCTCAGTGGTCCAAAGTCCTCTTTTCAGATGAAAGTTGTTGTTGCATTTCATTTGGAAATCAATGTCCCAAAGTCTGGAGGAAGAGCGGAGAGGCACAGAATCCAAGGTGTCTGACTTCCAGTGTGAAGTTTCTACAGTCTCTGATGATTTGGGGCGCCAGGTCATCTGCTGGTGTTGGTGATGGGTGGTCCACTGTATCTTTATCAAGTACAAAGTCAATGCAGGCCTCTAACAGGAGATTTTAGAGCATTTCATGCGTCTATCTGCTGAAAAACTTTATGGAGATGCTGAGTTCCTTTTTGATCAGGACTTAGCATCTGCCCACAGTACAAAAACTACCACCAAATGGTTTCCCAAACATGTTATCATTGTCAAGAGGAAGAAAAAACACCCAATCCAAAAATAAAGGTGAGCTGAAGGTCACTACCAAAGCACAAACAAGGATTTCAACCCCCAAATGTGAATGACAGGTTTATTGACAATAATGCAATAAGTTAGGCCGGAGGCTGCCATTTCGGGAAGGCTTTGTGGAGGTGGCTCTCAGGCCTGGCAGATCCACTGATACCTTTGAGAGATTTTGGAAAACAGAAGAAAGGAAAGGGAGGATGGGGGATGGAAACAAGCATAAGCGGGTGTGTAGGGCAAACAGCCATTTATAGATGTACTGTCGGAAGGGGAGTGTTTGGAGCGTGGGTCCGTTCCATTCAGAAGAATAATTTCCAACAATGCTACAAGCCGCTCCTCTCCATATCATGCTTCCTTGATGCAGCGATTTGTGATAAAGGAGCCGCAACCAAGCACTGACTGTATAAATTAACATACTTTGTGGACATTGGGCATTTCTGTACTTTCAATCCTGTTTGAGCTTAGTAGATGTTGCAATAATTTGAGATACTGGATTTCTGATTTTCGTGAGCTATAGGCCATAAGCATCAAAATTAAAACAAAATAGGTTTGAAATATTTAAATTTAGTGTAATGAATATAGAATATAAGAAACTTTACTTTTCTGAATTAAATCTTTTTTAAAAAACTTTCCACAATTTTTCAATTTTTTGAGATGCAATTAACAGGTCTTTTTAGTACTTTGTGTAGTCACAACAGCCATATTTAACAGACCACAGTAAGTATAAACAGAGTGTGTAAGGCTGGGATGGAAAATACCAGTAAATTTTGGCATCCGCAAGCAATGTTAAAACTTTAAAATCAGGCAGTACATATATTTGAGATTTTTATCTTTCTCACTCTTTAGTTGGGGTAAGTTTGATTTTGTTTTGGACAGTGTAACAGATGCTGTGAAATTGAAAAAAAAAAAATGTCTAGTGTGCTTGATTTGCCACTATCCTCCTCACAGTGCAGCTACATATTCAAGCAATTATTTCGGCACAGATTCTGCCAAAATGCTTCCTGTTTAGCAGATGAACATGATCCACTGAAAGCTTCCATCTGTTTCCTCCATATTACCCACCCATATGCAACATAACGCTCTGTAACGCAGCCAGTTCACACTCCTTAAGCTCTCAGAAGCAGAGCCAGGTAGCGCTGGAGAACTGTGCGGAGGATAAAGTGGGTAATCTAGTCTAAGCACATGGGCAAGACTGTATGGCATTACATATCCCTTTTGATCATTTGAATAATAATCCAGTCAGAGCATACCCTGTGTTACCTCCATCACCTACTCCACAGTTTAGTTTGGTTTTTAAATGCAGGAACAAACCTATGATAATCCATTCAGCAGTTCTGCCCTACATATCCACAGAGCTGTGACTGCATCAGCAGTGAAAGTGTGAAAAATGACTTCATCATTTGTCTCCCTCACCTCTCAGCACTGTTGCTACAGTAATGGACTGAATATTGGTTAGCGGCCCTCAGGAGTATCATTTTTGCTGAAGCCTACTCACCATTTATGAATTGGAAAACAAAACGAGCAGATCTGAATACAAATGTGCTCCTTTCTTCCACCTCTTGTTTGTCCACTCAGTGCAAATGATTGCATGCGTTGCTTCAATACACACATTATTTGACCACTTTAGGATTCATGTAAACACTTCATTTGAAATGATCAGGCTATTTGTTTGGAATGGTAAAATATACAACATGGAGCTACACTGAACCACTTAGAAAATTTTCCCAGCAAGCTCCTGTGATAAGTTCCCCCCCCCTTTCCTTCTCTGCAATTAGCTGCATCTGCACATTCTCATTTATCACAGTATGGTTTCCTGCCAGGCCTGGGCAGCAATCCAGTTAACAATCCGCAACATCTATGGGCTTCATAAGCTTAACATATTAAGACAGAGAGCAATAGCTAGTGGTTTTTGCTTCATTAACAAGACTCCACATGCACAGAGCCAGATAAGGAGAAACTCAAATCTAAGCACCGCTTCTTCTCTTCAGTGACTGTAAACGGAGGTAAGCATGTTATCAAAAAACATCAAACCCTGCATGTTTTCCCTTTCACTCAATCAGCATCCTGTCAGGCAGCAGCAGCAGCAGCAGCAGCAATAATGATTGTAATAACAGTAAGTGAACGCTCTTCATATCCTCCTCTCTTATCCACTCCAGAGGCCCACTACAGTTAGAGTACTTCTACCTTACACAGCAGAAGTCAGTTTTATAACTCCATGCCTGGTTCAGTGTGGGAGTACAGTGAGCTCTTGTGTAAACCGACAGATATTGCCACTCGCTGGTTTTAACCTGGAGGAAAAGATAAAAAAAGAAGAAGATGCTTGTGTGGCAGAATATATGTCCTCTGCCGTGTGATCTGGTACACATGTGCGTAATAAAACTGTGGCAGCACAGCAGGATGTTTAATTGATTGAGATATCCACTGTTGATCTGGCCAGCAATAAAAAAAAAAAAAAAAATTCTGTGAAACTACTGATGGCATGTCTCCTCTCTCACCCTGCTGGCCTATGACATGTGGCCAAAGGATTTTTAGTAGGTCATTATTTACGGTGTGGGGGTAAGCTTATTGCCCTCATCTCATCTGCTATCATCTCCTCTGGGCAGACAGGAGCTGAGCCAACCAAAGCAGGGCGGCCTGCAAGCCTGCTGCTGACCTACTTACGCTGCCTAACCGACTCACTCTTTACTCATTTCCACTGTGGAAATAAAATTAGAAGTAATTACAAAGTTCCTGGCCTCTTAGTATATGAAATAAGCCCCTCAGTTGCTTAGTAAAGCAAAAATCAATGGCACAAAAAAGGTCAAGGAAGTCTTTTCAGAAATTATCACACACTTAGTCTTAGTTGATCGGGTGGGAAGGAAAGGACATGCACTCAGATGACTGTCTTGCACCTTAAGCATGGAAATTTAGGCTCTTTAAAGCTTTACTTTCTTTTTTTTTTTTTTTTTTGTTCCCCAATT
>VUQH01006498.1:10601-20637 GCA_015106775.1 Etroplus canarensis | reverse complement strand
ACTTTGACCACAGCAGGAATTGGAGCAACTAGTTCACAGCAAAATCTGATAAAGCACCTGAACACTCTGGATAACACAGTCATCCAGTGGTAGAAGCTTATGCTGCTGAGATTAAAGGAGGTAATCTGCAAAATCCATGTTTTTATTTAGTTTTGTCACGTATTGGGCACTGATATAATAATAACGACAGTTTAAAGTGCAGTACTGTACTTGAGTATTTCAAATTGTATGCGTTTTTTTACTCCTCTTTAACTAAAAAATATAGCTACCACATACATTTTAATCTACTAGCATCAGCTTCAGTTACTTCAAATATTACATGTAATATTTGGTCAGCTTATAAAATACATAATGCTTTGTGATAAATACCCTGCTGGTTTACAAACTAGCCAAATTTATCTCTACTTTGTCCAGCATTAATGCTATGTTTACATGCAGTTCTATATACCTTTAGCAGCAATAACTTGAATTGTTTTCTGCATGACTTTTACATTCTCTAGCATCATTGTTTAGGAATTTTGGCCCACTCTTGTTTACAACATTGCTTCAGCTCACCGAGGATTTCTGGCACTCATTTATGTACAGCTCTCTTAAGATTCCACTACCGCATTTCAATCAGGTTGAGGTCTGGACTTTGACTGGGCCATTGCTGCACCTTGATTCTTTTCTTTATCAACCAACCATTCTGTTGTAGATTTGCTGGTGTGCTTGGGGTCATTGTCCTGTTGCATGACCCAAGTTGTGCCAAGCTTTAGCTGTCAGACAGATGGCCTCACATTTGACTCTAGAATATTTTGGTATGAAGAGGAGTTCATGGTCAGTTTAGTGACTGCATTGTGCCCAGTTCCTGATGCTGCAAAACTAGCCCAAATCATCACCCCTCCAACTAATAGCTGGTATGAGGTATTTGTGCTGATATGCTGTGTTTGGGTTTCCCCAGATATGATGCTGTACATTATGGTCAGACATCTCCTCTTTGGTCTCATCTGTCTAAAGGACATTGTTCCAGATGTCTTGTGGTTTGTTCAGATGCAACTTTGGAAACCGAAGCAGTTATGCAATGTTGTTTTTAGAGAGAAGAGCCTGTTCCTGGCAACCCTTCAAAACAAGCAATACATGTTCAGTGTTTTTCTAATTGCACTGTCATGAACTTTAACATGCTAACTCGGGTCTGTAGAGTCTGAGATGCTGCAGCTCTTGGGTTTTTTCCTATTTCTCTGACCTTGGGGTGAATTTGCTGGGACTTTTACTCCTGGGAAGATTGTGGCCTTGTGTTAATACACAGCTGAATGCTCCAGACCAGCAAACTGCCAAAATGCCTTCTTCTTAATAGAGGTGACCATACTTGCTGAGATCAATTAATCAAGCACATTTGAATAGGAGCACCTGGCTGCTAATTATCTCTTGATTCCTATGGAAGCAGTAAGACTGTACTTAGTTTTTCACAGGACTGCACAGAGCCCTGTGAATGCTTTTTTTCACAGCACAGTAGTCTGTGGATATAAAAAATGGAGCTAATATGAAAGTGCCATTAACCTGCAATCTTTCTAATAACAGCAAGGGGTGACATTTCTGTTTGCAAAAAGATGGCCAGCTATACAAAAGTCAATGGGAAGACCTTTAATATGTGTGACATTTATTTGCAACAAAATATTTGTACTTCACTTTACTGCAACCAACTGCTTTCAAGTTATTTCCCGGTGTCAGTATGGGAAGCACTGTGATTTCTTTTCCTGACTTTTTTGTCTACAGTGTTTACGATCACTGGCCAATTCATTAGGTATACCGGTTTAAATGCTTGTTAACACAATTATTTAGTCAATCACATGGAAACAACTTAGCGCATTAAGGCACGTAGACATGGTCAAGACAACTCACTGAAGTTCAAACTGAGCATCGGAATAGGGAAGAAGGTGATTTAAGTGAGCTTGAACGTTGCATGGTTGTTGGTGTTGGTCTGAGTATTTCAGAACTACTGGAAATTTACAGAGAATGATCCAAAAAAGAGAAAATGCCCAGGGAGCAGAAGTTCTCCAGGCAAAAATACCTTGCTGACGCCAGGGGTCAGAGGAGAATGACCAGACTGCTTCAAGCTGAATGGAAGTGAACAGTAACTCAAACCACCATTAGTTGCAACCAAGGTATGCACATCTCTGAATGTGGACACCTTGAACCTTAAGGCAAATGGGCTACAGAAGCAGAGGACAGGAAACTGAGGCTACAATTAAAGCATGCTCACCAAAACTAGACAATAAATGACTGGAAAAACATTGCCTTGTCTGATGAGTCTATTTCTGCCGCAATGTTTGGATGGTAGGGTCAGAACTGAGCATAAACAACATGAAAGCATGGTTGGATTCTGCCCTGAGTCAAGGATTCGACCAAATGGTGGTGGTATAATGTGGTGGGAGATATATTCTTGGCACATTTTGGGCTTTTTATTACCAATTAAGCATCATTTTAATGCCATGGCCTACCTGAGTTTTGTTGCTGACCATGTCTGTCCTTTTATGACCACTTTTTACCCATTTTCTGATAGCTGCTTCCAGTAGGATAGCACAGCATGTCACAAAGCTCAAATCATCTCAAACTTGTTTCTTGAACACGACAATGACTTCACTGTACTCAAATGGCCCCCACAGAATCTCCATCAACTGCACTGATGCTGTCATGTCAATATGGAAAAAATATGGAAAAATTAAAGCAGTTCTGAAGGCAAAAGAGGGTATAGCCAGGTACTAGCAAGGTATATCCAATGAAACAGACAGTGAGTGGGCATCTGTGCAGATGTGCTTCTTTTCTTTGAGCTTTTGGCTGGGATGGCTCAAGCTCACCTGTCCAGTGTAGGCGAAATCTAAAGCATGCTTCAGTCCGACGCTGGTCACTCCTTGCAGAGTCACTTCATCTGCCTCGCTCTCCACCATGCACAAGCTGAACATGGCCTGATGACACACACACAAAAAAAAAATATAGAAGTCAGCTGAGGGAACATTACGTTATTATTCTATGGAGCGTTTTCTGTTGTTGGTTAAATAAAAGAAACACACACACACACACACACACACACACACACACACACACACACACACACTAGACATTGCATAGAAAATGTCCAACAACCACATTTGTTGATTGTTAACTCAGCTCAGCTTCAGTGCAGGCTCTGTAGGGTCATCATATAATATCTGTAGGTTGTTACAACACATGGAGAAATCAGTTCTGTATGTGTGTGGGGAAAAAAGTCTGATAGTTAATCAAAACCTGTCAGACACAGTATCCTAGGACCCTCTCCATATCGATTTGCCTGCCTTGGCCCTGAAGGTCAACAGAAATAAATAGCACAATCAGTACTTTCTGTTATACCACTCTGTCTTTCCTTCATCCTGTCACGCGCGCACATATACACACACACCATGTGAAATCAAAGCAGCGGACACAGCATCTGCAGTCTGGCCCTGCTGTGTGTGAGTCCACCTTGCCGCTCTCTAATCAAAGCTATTGATTGGTGTCACACCAAGAAGGGATGAGAGAGAGTTATTGATCAAGGCCAACAAGCAGAGCACAGCAGTATGGAGGGAGGGAGGGAGAGAGAGAGAGAGAGAGGAGGGTGATGGGTCAAGTACGGCCATGATGAAGATCACTTCTACTACCTGTCACCTGAGTTTTGAGCGAGGCCGTAACATCTTTAAGTGTGTGGTTTATGCATTTCTTCTGGAATGTAAAGGGACAAATAGCAACCTTAAATTGCTTTTGAAATGTAATTTTAGTTGTTTCTATCCTCACAGTTTCACTGCCTCAGGATAGTGATCTAGCAAATTTGCAATTTTGAAGTATCTTTTTAATCACTGTAGAAGTGCACAGAACAGTTGCTCTACTCTATCTCTGCTGACAGACTGGTATTTAACAGCATCTGAAGCTTCAAAGGCCCTCAGAGTGGTAAGTTATCGTAGTATCTCCTTCTGTCACGAAAACCAGATTCATTCCTCCTAAAACTCATCCAATTCTCCGTGATTCATGGCACACATGAACTTTAACCAGGCACACCCCCACCATTTCTGGCAAATGGCCCCTCTGTATTGTGAGCATGATGTATGAGACAGACCACAGTGAGTTTTAACCAATGTCTGCGTATCTGTCCTCAGAGCTCAGCCTTGTTGATTCACCACTGTGCTAATTAAAACATCTACTGGTCCACCAAGCACAGGAGAGCCTGTGGCTAAACCTGGAGTGTGATGGTGGCTGAGCTCTGGTCAGTGTCTGCATTAGTGTAAAACACATAAAACAGCACAAAGACACAGGCAGAATGTAAAAGGATGACACAACAGAGACTACCTACACTTCCCATATTTGCTACAATGTTTTGACATTTGTTTGCATGTGAATGGGTAGACAGAGAGAGGGCACCCTGAGAAGCACTGGCTTCCAGCATGACCTTGGTGGAGTTGCTAGGGAGCACTAGTGGTGACGGATGGCTCCCCTGATTTGGGATATAGATCCATCACAGAGACACACTGCGCCACAGAGCCACGTTCACTGCAGTCCTTTCACATGCTGCTGCAGTGGGGGTGTAGTGCTGCAGTTAGCCTGGCCTGCTGGCAAAATTCATGTGTGCCCTGCTTGGTGTGATCATACCACAGAAGACTCGTGACTTCCTCACGCACCCAGTGAAACATTACCGTATTCAGTCTGAGAGAAATATTGGGTTAAATCCTGGGGATGAGACTATATTTAGGTGGAGGAATTTATTTAGTAAATACATTAGTTACACTTTCTGGGTGCTTTATTTGAATATTTCCATTTGACAATAATTCTTTCCTTATAATGTAATGATGATCCTCAATTACTCTGCACAGAAGAAACTACTCAACTATGAATAAAAAAAAAGGGAATTCCGTCTCCACTAAGCTACTTTTTTTAAAGTAACTGTAAGTGGAGCAATAGTTAACAGCAATATCCCATTAAGGAAGACATCCTCCTGCTTAATGTGTATTTTTTTCTTAAAAACATTTCAGATTGCATTCACTTGTTTCCTTTGGACTTCCTGGTAAATTACTATTTTTCGGTAGCAGCATGTTTACTAGGGTTTTTCCAGGATTTTTTCAATGGGGTAGTACAGTAGGACCAAGAACAAGGCAGGGGTGTCCCACTGGAAATCTGAATATTTAAAAACAAATAAAATCAGTATTGAAAATCAGCCCAGAACACATTGAGTATGATTTTCAGGTTCAGGTGCAGTACTGTGTTCTGTTGTGAATTTATAATGTGAAGTAGTGCTGCATAAGATTAATCAAATGTTTAATGTGCAAAGTGGGAAAAATAATTTTAAAAGAATCACTTTTAATTTGGTAAAAGTTAATCCTACTTAAGCAGATTAGTAGCACGCAAGGTAAGAAAGAACCTTTGGCTGTTCCCTTTAGTACTGCTCAAAAAAAATTAAAGGAACACTTTGAAAATACATCAGATCTCAACGGGGAAAACAATCATGCTGGATATCTACACTGGTATGAACTGGGTAATGTGTTAGGAATGAAAGGACGCTGCATCATTTGATGGAAATGAAAATTATCAACCTACAAAGGACTGAATTCACAAACACCCCCCCCCCAAAAAAAGTGAAAAAAACAATGCGGCAGGCTAGTCTATTCTGCCAAAATTTCATAGCAGCAACTTAAAAGGGTACTCAGCAGTTTGGATGGCCCCCACGTGCTTGTATGCAAGCTTGACATGCTTGCTTCTTGAAGGACATTCCAAAGCTCTGGCTGCTGGCTGCCTTATGTTCTGTTCAGCAATTTTTCCCCCAGGATTAAGAAAGAATTCTTATTCTAATTCCCTGTCAAGATGATCCCACACTGCTTCAATAATGTTGAGGTCTATTCATCACTCCATAAGACCTGATGTCATTGATTTTCAGTCCACTATGTAATTTGGAATACAATGCCTCTAAAAAATGTTTACCCCCTTGGACGTTCCACCCTTTTTCGCTTTAATAAATTAAAATCCTGATCAATATAATTTGACTTTTTTGACAAGAATTTGCAAAAAAAACAAACAAAAAAACAACTTATGTTAAGGTGAAAAAAGAATTTTACAAACTCATGTCAATTAATTAAAAATATACAGTGTAAGATAATTGTTTGTAAAAATATTCACCCTCTTTAAACCATGACCATGATTTCAGGCATTGTACTTTAGCTGTCAGGCTTCAGGACAAGATGCGAACCCAAAGTACAGAACTCCAAAGACAGACAACAAACAAAAAGCGAGCTTCATTAAAAGCTGGTAAAAAGTCCATCAAAATTAACAAATTCCAAGAAGCACAAAACCAAGGAAAATATGGCATGACATAAGGAACACCTAACAAAACATGCAAAGTGACCCTGAACAAAGGAGAAGCAGGGGTATAAATACACATGACACTAATGAATAATGAGAAACAGGAGGGAGAGGAGCACAGGTGGCAACAATCAGGGGCAGGACACAAAACTGAACATAATGCACAGGTCATGACTGATTACCAAAATAAAACAGAACATGAGAAACATAGACACAAGACTGAACCTGACAAAAGGTGAAAACATAGCAGGAGACAATAAACCAAAAAATAGACAGGGCTAAAACTAAGGCTCAAACACAAAAAGGAAATACAATAAACAATAACCAGAATACAAAAACCCCACATTAGCCTTCTTTCTTGATTCCTTTTCTTAAGAATGGCTTCTTGATAGTCACCCTTCCACTGAGGCCATTTCTGACAAGGCCTCAGCAAACAGTAGATGGATCAACTGAAGATCTTTGCTGATTTTTTTCTTATTTCAGAATGAGAATACTTTAATACCAGGAGGGATATTTCTTCTTAAGGACGTGACGTTTAGAGACTGTTCATCAGCTGTAGAAGCATTTTTAGGCCTGACACTTCTTTTGTCCTTCACTTGTCCAGCTTCCTCAGATTTTTTAGGATTCAGTGCACACTATGCCAGTGCCACTGGACTTAAAATGAGTGAAAAAGCAGCCAATATCCAAAGAAAACTTGTAAAGACCTTCAGAAAGCCTGAAGAACTATTGTTCAAGACCACAAAGTCTCGCTCCTTGGAAGCAAAATATAAAGAAATGAAGGGTAGCCTGAAACTGTTGTACAGTGCCCAAAATATATTTAAATTACTCACAGTACACATATTATGTAAAAAGGCACATTCAGAATCATATAAATAATATTCATTTATGTGTAGATCACTGTAATGTTGCAGCTGTTAAGGAGTTTAATTGCATTGCTGGGTAATTTATTCGATAATACTTTAATCAGAAAACTAATAATTAACTAGGCTTTAAAGTAAAAGGTATGTCCCATGTCCCCCATGTAGACGTGCTCCTGCACCTCAAGATCTGGGAAATGGTGTTAAACCACTGCCAGCTATGGCACCATGCAGATGCTTTTTTGGTGTGGATGTGAAAAAGCTGCAGATCCACTCAGAAACTAGCTACTTTTGGATAAAAGAAAAAAACAACTCTACTGGGTACCTGTGAATAAAGGTTAGGTTGACTTTTACCTGACATGAATCATGTTTACACTTTAGAATTGCTGGGTAAAGTATAATTGGAATGCTTGTTCCATAACTGCTAGAAGCCCTTATAATGCCCAAGGCTCAGCTGTTATGCTTTTTAAAGACTAATGCGTGCATCAGTGGGTTCGGACTGAATCTGCCAACTGCTGAAATTTTGAGCCAAAATTTTTCTTCCTCTGGTTAGTATGTTTGAGTGCCAACAAATAAGGAAAGGTTAAAAGGATTCAGGGTCTCTGACAACATTTTACTTTGAAAAACTTCCAAACTACTTGTACTAATAATGTTCTGTTATGTCTGTGTGCAGTCACCTGAAAATGTTGCATTATTTAATTCAACCTTCCTGATCTTGACTTATCTAATTCAAACTGATCCTGTTTTTCAAATCAGATTAATTTATCTATAACAACCATTTTGTTTTGTTTTTTTAACACAGACAGCTTAAATAGAAAGACAAAAAACATATGACTGGCATTTCTATGGTAAACTGAGTGATGATTATGTAATTCGAGTTAGATGGTGCAGCTGTAAAGACTCACAGACATAAGTTTCACTTTATTAGTACCATACAGTTTTTGCCATGTTTCAAAATCAAGCATAGCGTTAGTTCAGGCTGGTCACAAAGTCAAGCTCCCCACAATCCCGGAAACTCAGCTGATCTTATTGCCAGCTCACACAACAGTTAAACCATCTACACATCTCGTTGGCAACTCTCAAATGGGTCACATGATTTAATCTGCATTAGCCTGTCTGCAGTTGCTATGATTCTGCAAGCCACTCTGCAACCCATCTGCTGTAACTGACTCATCTTACCTCAATGCATCACCGAATGCGGCCATCAAACTAAACAACTCCTCCCCTTGATACCTGGACTATTTCTATTGTCATACTGTGCATATACTGTAAATAGTACTGTTTACTTTGGACCACCTATGCCACACATTGGACTCTTACATATAAAGTTTATATAATTTTATCTTCTTTATTGGTAATTTCTATCTTTCATATTTATATTTATATACTTAATGGAGTGTCTGTAATGTAAACAATTTCCCCCCTGGGATTAATAAAGTATTCTGATTGTGATTCTGATTCTGTAGAAGTGCAACTGTCAGTACTTACTTATACTGTCATGTAAATAAAGTTTTCACAGGACTCTGAGTACACCTTACTGCTTCCATAGGAATAAAAAGGGTGAGTGGCAGCACGGTGCTGCTAATCAAATGCACCTGATTAACTTATCATCAGCCAGTGTGACCACCTACATACAAGAAGTAGTTCTGGCAGTTTTCTGGCCTGGGGCATTCAGGTATGTTTTTACACATTCTCACAATCTTCCCAGGAGTCGGGTCCCAGCAAATTTACTCCAAGGTCAATGTTGAGAAAAACTGCCAAAAAAAATCAAAACAAAACAGAGGTGGGAAATAATGAAGTACAAATACTTCATTACTGTGCTTAAGTAAAGTTTTCAGGTATTTGTGCTTTAATTGAGTGTTTATTTTCCTGAGAAATTTTTACTTTTATTCCTGACAATTTAGCAGTTAGATCTGCTTTCTACTCCTTATATATTCAAAATAGACTCTTTATTTTAGGTTTATCGCATTTGGAGGGAGTTGATTATTTCTGATTAGTTTGCATCACTTCATGTCTTCAAATCGAACCCATTTGAACTTAATGGAGGGAACAATAACACATAGAACACAATCCTGTTGGTGGATCTGTCACTTGTCCTTATTGCACATGACTGAAGTAAAAGATGTAGGGATGAAAGAGGAAAGAGACATAGTTGTTCAACGATTATCATTTTCCTGTTTGGGTGTGGAGTCAAATTCACTTATGTACAATCTAGCCCACAATAAATAGAGCCAATTTTTAAAATCTGTTTCGTATTCCTCCACTTGTGGTGGTGAATCATGGGGCGTGCTTAGTTTTTCACAGGACTACATAGAGTCCTTGACAAACTTTGATTTCCACATGAATGTATTATCTGTACATTCAAAGGTGACCATTTTCTTTACAACTAAAAAGTTCTGATATGCTCAGGCACTTTATTGTCTTGGCAGGCACTTTTATCTTAGCCAGTACATTTCTATCTGACCCAATCAATCTGTGTCCTTGATGCCTGCCCTGCTCTGTGGGGGGTATTGCTGCTGCTCTCCATTCCATGTGGGGAGTTTCACAGAACAGAGCCATGCCACCAACTATATGAAAACATAAATATAAGTATTCTTTTGAATTTTGACTGTTTTAAAGCAAAAAGTGATTAAGACCAGTCATTTTTCCATACCTTCTCTAGATTTTCACTGTGAGTGACAAGGAACTGAGAAGTCAAAGTCAAAGATACAAGGCTGAGATGGTTTGGGCATGTTCAGAGGAGGGATAGTGGATATATCAGACAAAGGATGTTGAAGATGGAGCTGCCAGGCAGGAGGAGAAGAGGAAGACCACAGAGAAGATTGATAGATGTAGTGAAGGAGGAC
>VUQH01006497.1:6010-16868 GCA_015106775.1 Etroplus canarensis | reverse complement strand
ACCCCTTTTTTTTTTTTAAAAAAAATTTTTTTTTTTTTTCAAAAAAAAAAAAAAAAAAAAAAAGGGTCAGGGAAGTGTTAGCATTTCACCAATGATGAGTAAGACACGCTGAGAGTCTAACTCAGGGGTGTCAAACATACAGGCTGGATGCCACTGCCGGCCACCCGAACAGTCTAATACAGCCCATTTGATGATTGTAAAATGTTAAAACTGCAAACGAGGAAGGTATAAACTTAGGACTTTTAACAGTATTTTCCTGTCAGTCTTGATATTTTTGTTAGTATTACATTACTTTTGTTTCTTTGATTTCCTATCTGTGCAAAATATGGATTAGAAGTCCCTGAGTCCTGACAGGAGACACTGCCAAAGATGGATGAGAACAACAGGACTAAGATCTGGTGGGGCTTTAAATTCCAGACAAATAAGCCACTGCTGGCCAACCAACCAGACATAGTGGTGACTGACTGCAGATCAATTTGGCAATCCCAGCTGACAACAACATCAGAAAGAAAGAGAACGAGAAGACTGAGAAGTACCAGGAGCTGAAGGAACAGCTGGAGCAGTAGGTAAAGTCCAAAGTGGTCCTAGTGGTAAGCTGAAACCCTAAACTGGAAGAGAGATTCCAGCAGATTCCGGGCACAACATCGTTCTAGTTCATCCCAGAGGTGTTGGATGGGGTGGAGGTCAGGGCTCTGTGTAGGTCAGTCAAATTCTTCCACACCAAACTCATCGAACCATGCCTTTATGGAGTTTGTTTTGTGCACTGGGGCACAGTCATGCTGGTACACAAAAGGGGCTTCCCCAAACTGTTCCCACAAAGTTGTAAGCAAAGAATTGTCCAAAATGTTTTGGTAATGAAGATTTTCCTTCACTGGAACTAACTTTACTGCCCCAGACTTACCACAGAAAAACCACCCCACAGCATTATCCCTCCTCCACCAAACTTTGCAGTTGGCTCAGTGCAGTCAGGAAGGTGGTGTTCACCTGTTGTGCTTAGCTTTGTCTAGTATCTGGATTATTTGTCTCCAGGTCGTCCTTGTTTTCATTGCATCGGCTTTGTTTAATAAAGCTCACGTTTTGTGTATGTCACTTTTAGTTTCTCCAAAATGTATTTTCAGAGGCAGTTCCCCTTCAGTTACTGAATTGATGCCAAAATTAAGCTTTGTGAATTATGAGGAAAAAATCCAATTTCATTTTTTTAAGTAACATGCCAACCATCTGACCATCCTGAAACATCATTTGAACTCTCAGCTGTGCCAGAGCAGGTTCTTAATTTTTTATTTGTTAGTTAGTGTTTATGTATATACCAATAAAACTCTAATTGTGTTCTGATAGACCCACGAAGATAATCAACCAAAAGGTCCAAAGTAGCATGTCTTTGATTTGGGCTCTCCCGAAGCCCTTGGAGTAACTCAGTCATGCACCTCAGCATTGCCCTAAATTGCAAAGGTTAACACAGGTTGTTTGTAAATGCTGGAAAAATGTTCTCCATTCATCACATCTTGTGCTCTCAGCACATCATAATTTCTATCCTTCTGTTCAAAATGGATCAATAGCACTTTGGAGACAAGCTCTTCATATTAAAATGCAAATTACTCCTATGTGCTGCTGTTCCAGCTGGTTCTGAATCATCCCTCATTCACCCGCGCTCTCAGTGCCGAGCGCTTCCGGGCTTTGTGGCGCTGTGAGCCGGTTCAGGTGGAGGCTAATCTGGCTGTGTTTCCTCCCGCACAGCAGTCAGCCGGGTGAAGCAAGAGTCAGTGCTGACGTCACGACTGAGGCTTCATTTGACACGCAGCTCATTATCATTTTAATTACAGGCTGGGAGACATGGAAAGAGAGGAAAAGAGAGGAAGGAAGCATAAGCAAGTCATTTAATGTCAGTTTAAACATGGAAATATGGATGAAACTGTGAATGAAGGCACCTTGGCCAGCTTGGTCATTTGAAAGCACATGTGATGAGTAGGGGGTGGAACTGACTGGGAAACTGAGGAATACTGAAAGCTTACGGGATTGTGACTTTTCATTCAAGCATACCCTGCTTTATCCTCCTCTATAACTCTAACGAGGACCATAAATTACAAAATGAACATCATGAAGTATTAAAAAAGCTTGAAACTAGAAATTGAGACTGTAAGCTCCTCAGAAAAGTGTTTAATAGGGTCATAAATCTAAAGATAAGTAGGATCCTTTTCATCTATACAATATATTTTTCAACCAGAGTCGCCCCCTGCTGGCCATCAGAAAGGATGCAGGTGTAATGCACTTGAAGAAGGCATTCGACCAGGTCCCTTGAGATGTCCTGTGGGGGCATGCTTAGCAAGTGTTGGTTTGCATTGCCTGCAGTTGGTCAGACCCGTTTCTGGTGGCTGCTGGACTC
The DNA here is from genome assembly GCA_015106775.1 of Etroplus canarensis. Classification (NCBI taxonomy): domain Eukaryota; kingdom Metazoa; phylum Chordata; class Actinopteri; order Cichliformes; family Cichlidae; genus Etroplus; species Etroplus canarensis. Next base: position 14,488 of record VUQH01006497.1, on the reverse strand, counting down.
TGGCAGAGGTGTCCTTTGTCGCAGATTCCTGTTATAATTTTTATGGACAGAATTTCTAGGCATAGCCAAGGGGTGGACGGTGTCAGTTTCAGTGGTCTCAGGAGCTTGTCTCTTCTATTTGTGGTTGAGATAGTCCCATTGGCTTCATCGTGCCATGACCTCCAGCTTGCACTGAGGCGGCTTGCAGCCAAATTTGAATTAGCACCTTCAAGTCAGCATCCTGCTCTGGGTTGGGAATGAATCACAGTCCCAAGTGGGGGAGTGCAACTATCTCAGGGTCTTGCTCACAAGTGAGGGAAGGAGGGAGCAGGAGATTGATAGATAGATTGGCAGGACATCTGCAATGGTGCAGATACTATACCAGTCTGTTGTGATGAAGGGAAAGCTAAGCATGAAGGCAAAGTTCTTGATTTACTGGTCAACCTCTGGGTAGTGACTGAAAAGATGAGACTGCAGATACAAGCAGCAGAAATGACTTTCCTCTGACGGGTGAATGGGCTCAGCTTTAGAAATAGAGTGAGGACAAAGGAACCGGTTGAGGTGGTCGAGCATCTGACCAGGATGCCTCTTGGACACCTCCTAGGTGAGGTGTTTCAGGCTTGTCCCAATGGGAAGAGACCCCAAGGCAGGCCCAGGACATGCTGGGAAGATTTTGTCTCTCAGCTGGTTGGGGAACGGCCTGGGTGTCCCTCGGGAAGATCTGGGGGAGGTGGCCGGGGAGAGGGCAGTTCTACTTAGACTGCTGCTCCCGGGTCCTGGATAAGTGGCAGAAATGTTGTTTGGTCTCTTAGTTTCATTCAGATTTTTTAGAGAAACTGCAGAACAGACAACACCTTGAAATGACTTAAAGTGGCATGGGCAGATGAACATGCAATACATCTCTGGATGTAAAACAGTTAGCAAAATAGCAGCTCCAGGTGGCTAATTTCTCAGTTTAATCATGCAACTATCACACTTCCCCACCTCAGGATACACTGCTTGGGTGCAACCCCCGTCTACAAGAGAAGTGCAAAGACCAAAAGGAGTCTCAGACAAGAGCAGGTAAGTAAAACATAAGAAGCACATCACAAATAATCAAAGAGGAATAATCCGTCCCTCTTGATTAAAACCTCTTCTTATGCATGGGCTTATAAAGTCCACTCCTCATGCAAACACGTGTAGAGCGAACGTGTGAAGCCTGATTTCTGGTGTGAAACAGAAGCAGCAGCTCCTTCTGAAACCTCAGAAATCTGCTCAGATATGTGTAGGTGGCAGATTCTCTCTTTGCTGCTGTCAAAGCAAATTATTTCATATGTAGCACACACACACACACACACACACACACTCTGGAGGATTCACAATAAGGATATTTAAATGCAGACGCTTGCAAATCTGACAGCATAAATCGTCCTTTCAGCTCATGTTTCAAGAAGAAGTCGCAGTTTTATTTAATGAAGTTTGCAGGTTAAGTTGAAAAGAGCAGCAGGTTGTGTCTGTGTCAAACCTTACCAAAACATAAATCAAATTTAAAAAATGAAAAAAAAAAAATAGGCTACCCTGTCTAGAGCAAAAACATAAAACATACCCTAATGTTGAGACAGAAAACGCAAAATGGCGTCGGATATATAGCTTTAATGGCAGCTGTTTGGTGGAGCGTGTCATTAGCATGTTAAATTACAAAGCTCACCTCTGTAATCCAAAGGGTGGGACCCTCTGGAGCAGGACTCTCACAGAGGTTGCTGGGAGAATATGTGGAGGGAACACAGTGAAAATGTCCACAAGACTCCAGTCAGAACAGTGGCGGCTCCCCAGCCTGGCAGATTCCTCGGTGCTTTGGTGCTTCACACTGTAAGGTAAAGACCCTACAATATTAGAGAGAAAACCCCAACAACCAAACGATCTCCTATGGGCAGCAGTTGGCAACAGTGGGAAGGAAGAACCCTCGTATAACAAGAGACCTCAGGGAGGGGAGGCCGCCTGCCTCAACTGGTTGGGAGTGAGGGGAAAGAGAAGAGAGAGGAGCCAAGAGAGACACAGACCATGGGAGAGCGAAGACATTTAGCGACATATCGTGGCAGGTAAATGTGTGGGGTGGGAGAAGAAATGCTCAGTGCATCGTGGGAGGTCACCCAGCAGCCTGAGCCTATTGGAGTATGACTAAGGGATTGCTCATGGTCACCTGATCGAGCCCTAACTATAAGCTTTATCAAAAAGGAAAATTTAAAGCCTAATCTTAAATGTAGAGAGGGGGTCTGTCACCTGAATACACACTGGGATCAGCTGAAGCCTTTTCAGGGAGCTTTTACAACAGCCAGATAGCAATGAATTACAGTAGTCAAGCCTAGAATAAATGCATGAAGTTGTTTTCTGTTTAAACAGATGATAAAAGGCAGTCCCACATATTTGTTTAATGTGAGCATTAAAGGATACGTCCTGGTCAAAAGTGACTCCAAGATTACTCACAGTGTCACTGGAGGTCAACATAATGCTGTCCAGAGTAAGGATCTGGTTTAGAGTGTTTCTGAGGTTTTTAGAGCCAGGTATAGTTGCTTCAGTTTTGTCTAAATTTAAAAATAGAAAATTACAGGCCATCCAGGTCTTTAAGTCCTTAAGACATGCTTGTAGTTTAACTAATTGATTTGTGTCATCTAATTTTATAGATAAATGTAGCTGGGTATCATCTGCATAGCAATGAAATTATAAGCAGTGTTTCCTAATAAAATTGCCTAAAGGAAGTGTGTATAATGTAAAGAGCATTGATACCAGCACAGAACCCTGTTGGACTCCATGACTAACTTCTGTTTATGAGAAAACTGCATTATTTGCATGCACAAATGCATTCCCTTTGATACCAACTGAGTATTCTAGTATCTGAAGTACAATGAGTTTCAAGTTCTCCTGGTGCTTGCGTGGGCTCTCTCTGGGTACTCTGGCTTCCTCCCACAGTCCAAAGACATGCAAAGGGGTTAGGTTATCATCTTTCCAGCCCCTGTGATGGTGTGTGGCTGTCTTTACTCTCCTCTCTCTCTTCTCTTTTCCATCACGCCCAACCGGTTGAGGCAGATGGCTGCCGCTCCCTGAGCCTGGTCCTGCTGGAGGTCTCTTCTCCTTAAAAGAGGGTTCTTTCTTCCCACAGTCACCAAGTGCCTGCTCATAGGGGATTGTCTGATTGTTGAAGTTTTCTCTCTAATACTGTGAGGTCTTTACCTTACAGTGTGAAGCGCTTTGAAGCAACTTTTGCTGTGAACTGGTGCAATATAAATAAAACTCATTTGAACTGATTGAACCTGTCCAGGGTGTAGCCGACCTTTTGCCCTACAACAGCTGGAATATGCTCCAGCAACCCTGCACCGAATAAGCAAAAGAAAACAGAAGGATGGATCCATCCTAAGCTCCACCAGTATTTTTGATGACCCACTGGTGCTCATCTGGACCCCTGGTTTACCCAGATAACCACCAAGTTGGAGGTGGAAAGAGCATGGCCTGGGTCTACATCCAGTATGAAGATGCCAGGAGGATCTGTAAGATGGGCCTTTCTCCAGTATAGGAGTTGGCAACCTTCACTAACAAAAGGGCCATTTTTTAGCAATTTTGACCCAAAAACTCTGTATGGAACCTTAAAGTGAAAGTGATGCAGCCAATTAAAATAAATAAGTTAGTCTATCATTATTACTAATAGATGTAAATAATTCAGATCCTTACCACTCTGCAGTGGCTGCTTGTGAGTATTTGGTACTTTAATGTTGCATTTTCATCACAATAATACACTTGTGTGTCAGCTTTATAAAATGATAGCACAAATATAATGACAATTGTTTGTTTTAAATTAGTTTGAATTTAAAAAATACCAACTAAAAAGTGGAGGAATAGCTGTTGGTATGTGCAGAGTTTTTCCTGCTTTACAAAATTTTTGGGACCCTTAAAGAGATTTTTGCCTTTTACTAAAAGAATATCATCTGTCAATTTAGGCTTAAATCCAAGCTGAAAATAAACTTTATTGATTAAATTGCCAGAAATAACATGAAAATCAGACTTCTGTAAATTCGGAGACAAAGACTGCTTCTCTGAGCTACGAACAGACCAGTCGTGCTTACATGTGCATGCATACATTCGCTTCTACAAGCGAGGGCATTATTTTCAGAATGTGGAGCTCCATGCCAAACATAGTTACACTTTGAAGTTTCTCGAGGTGAAGCTCACACAGTTTCATAATATGAATATTATCAAGCACCATCTCCCACTGAAGGAGGAAGCTTGGAAGAGCAAAATGAAGAAAAAGCTGCTTTGAGACGCCTGCAAGGCAGCCCTCTTCCTCCATGACTGATGACTTCATAAACAAGCCCTGTTGCCAAACCGGCTGAAAGGAGATTCGAAATGTCTTTACATAACTTTCATTTTCACCAGTCGCTCTGAACTCCTTCCTTCAGCTGAGGTCTCTGTAAATAGGTCAGGCATTCGAGTGATTTCGGCCGTAAATAAGGACAAAATGGACCCCGTAATAAAAGCTTATTTGTGGTTTCTAATGGTTTAGCATAGAAAAAGCAGCACACCCACCTCGGGCATTAAACTAGGCTCTTACATTGTGTTAACAGAGCTGCAGAGCCCCCTTCTGTTTCATCAAGCTCCCACACTGCCAGAAAAAGGACTTTACAGCACTGCTAACATGACATTATAATACCTGGGCCATTACATCAATATTACAGCGTGCTTTATTTCAATACTTCTCCAGTTTTGGATCCTTTCCTACATGTTCATCTCAGGTCAAATCATCAACTTTTCCCAACAACTTTAACCATGTTTCCCTCACATCCCCTCAAGCTCTGACTTCTTAATTGCTAAGTAAGTGAATAAAAGTGGTAGTTTCCTCACTTGGAACACGAAAGCTGTACTTAGGTGGGGAAACGATCTCCGAACAGGCATCAAATGCGGCTAAACGTTGGCAGCGCTCTTAACTGTGTGCGTCACTTTGCTGGGTTGCAGTTTGATGGTGTTTCCCATGAAAAATCAGGGTCTGTAATGGCACGTCGAGGCCGCTAATCACGGCCAAATCAGTTTACCCTCTAAGCTCGAGCTGCAAGTTTATGCTTTGGGCTTTGACTCAGCAGCAGCAGCTTCCTGAACACTGTGAGGTCAGTGGGGACAAAAGCCACATCTCCTCAACAAGAGATGAAGCAAAATGATAGAGAGCTGAGGAAGAGGAATCAGATCTGCAATAGGAAGGAGAGGAGGATGGGAGAAAAGCACTGCCACCGGAGATTTGTTTATGTTCTGCTGATGACAGAAGATAGTCGCCTGACATCGGCCTTAAATAAATTCATGTGACGGGCATGGGAAAGTGAACCCAAGTTTGTTTTTGAAGCTTGAGAAACGTCAGAGAGTGCAAATCTACACTGGTGTACGTGAGCAGTTTGTCCAAAAGAATTTTCGAACATTGTTAAGAAGTTCTCATAAACACGGTTCACACTAATTTGCGTTCACTGTCCAGTTAACCCCCTCACCAGCTCCAGCTTGTGCTGCTCTTTCATCACTGGAAGCCAGCTCTCCACTTCTTTTCTTTTAATTATTTGGGTCATTATCTTGCACTGCAGTTTCTTCCTTATTTTTGCATTGCAGGGTGTAGAAAACAGTTTCTTGAAAGAACGTTTGGAAGACATTAACACAAACTTAGCACTTGTAAGAACTGCTTACATTAACTTCTAAAGCTTAACATATGTATATCCATTGCTCGATTAAAAGCTGCTTCAGCTTTAATGACTAAAAAGTTGCTTTATCTTAACTTGAGCAGTGAGCCTTCGCACCATTTAAAGTCACAATATATTGACAAAAGTATCCAGCCACCTACTGGAGCGTTTAAATCCATAGGCACTGATATGGAGTTGGTCCCCTCTTTGCAGCTATAACAGCTTCCACTCTTCTGGGAAGGCTCTCTACAGAATTTTGGAGTGTGTTTTTGCCCATTCCTTCAGAGGAGCATTTGTGAGGTCAGACACTGATGTTGGACCACAGAGTCTGGTTCATAGTCTCAGAGGTGCTGGATGGGGTTGAGGTCAGGGGTCTGTGCGGGCCAGTCAAGTTCTTCCACACCAACCTCATGCAAACTTTTTGGAGCTTGCTTTGTGCACGGGGGCACAGTCATGCTGTAATGGAAAAGGGACTTACCCAAGCTGTCGCTGCAACGATGGAAGCACAGAATTGTCCAAAATATCTCGGTAAGCTGAAGCATTAAGATTTACCCTTCACTGGAACTAAAGAGTCCAGGCCAACCCCAGAAAAACAACACTATAGCATAAACTTTACAGTTTGTCATGGTCCCTGTCCTCCAGGTGCTGACCTGCTTTCTTTCTTTCTCCCACCTCTTCTTTCTCTGTGTGCATGTGGGTGTGAGCATCACATTAACTCTGACCTAGTTTTAAGGAGTGGGCATGAATTGGCAGGAATCCAGCTGGTGCACCTGTTGTCCATTTCCTCTTACATGCAGCATATAACCTGGGCTCTCTCTTCTGCTTGTTACTGGTTTGTTATCTACTCCCCATGGTAGCTTAAACAAGTCCACTTACTTGTGCACATATAGTGCCACTCACTGAGTTTTGTCTCAGCATTGAACTCTTCCAGTTTGTTTCATGTGTGCCTGCCTGGACCCACTCTCTCACACCCTGAGGTTAATGTCACAGGATGTTTGGAACTCCGCAGTTATTGAGTGAGCAGAGTGTTGGTGACTTTTACGCACTATACGCCTCAGCACTCGGCAACCCCGCTCTCCAGCAGTTCCTGCTATGCTTCCACTCTGCAATAATACCACTTAGAGTTGATGATGGAATATCTAGAAGGGAAGAAATTTCACTAACCGACTTGTTACAACAGTAACATCCTATTACAGTACCACACTGGAATTCAGTGAGCTCGTTAGAACGACTTGTTCTTTCACACGTTTGTAAAGGCAGACTGTGTGGCTAGCTGCTTTATTTTATACTCCTGTGACAATGGGACTGAATGAAACACCTAAATACAATTACTAAGAGGTGTGGCCCAATATGACTGTTCACATAGTATATTCACTGAACTTGATCTGCTTAAACTGAAGTAGAACCTGAAATACTGAAGTGCCCTAACACTTTGGTCTGGTAGAATCTATCGCTAGATAGCCAGAAACACAAGTGCAGGAAGGTTATGTTGCTCCAAAACAGTGATTCCCAACCTTCAGACGTATGTTTATAGGCCAGTTTAATAAGTGGAGTTTACATTAATTTTGATGGGAGTCTATGGAGACTCACTTTAGGAAGCAGCCTCAAGTGGTTGTTAGAGGAACTGCAGTTTTTGGCACTAAAGCCCAGGAGGTTGCAGCTTGGCGGCATGCTACAGGAGAAGCAGTGAGTGAGCGAGGAAGGCTGGGCTTGTTTGCAGAGGAAGAGTTGCAGCTGGCTGCAGGAAAAAGGGACGAGGCAGAGGTTAATTTAAGCATCTGTAGATCAGTTAGTCTGGAATAAAGCAAAGCTGTGGAGATATTTGGAAGCCAGTTTATAGCATGAGTTAAGAAAATGTCAAGAGGTGTGTTTTTGATAGGTGCTCTAACTATCTACATGGGCTTATTATTTCAGACATTTTTCATTTATTCTAAGTGCCTATCTAATTCATTCAGACATTTTAACAATCATGATCAACTTTAATCATTTTTGTATTATTTTTAGCTGACTGTGCACTTTGAGCTGACTCTTTAGTTCAGTCGCGCAGCAAAGTCGAGACCATTCGTCTTCATTCTTCTGCATTTGTGGTCTTTGATCTGTAAATGTCTGTTGAAACGGCTCTCCACAGCGAGCATACTCCTGCTGTTGCGAGTCTGGAAACTGAATTTTAGTGCTGTGAGGCTGTGCCTGTTTGGGCTGCAGTGCTGCAGAGCCTTTGACCTCTCTGTTCCCACCACAGCTGTAAATCTCACCACTGAACATGCTGTGATTTGTGTAAATAATCTAAATCCCACCAACAGATTCAGGAGGAATGTGTTCGGCTCTGACTGTCGTGACAGCTTGCGAGACTGAGGAAAAAATGCACGCTAACCCCCCGAGTCTGGAGCACCCAACGCCCAGCCTCGTCATTTTTGAGAAGCACCGTGGAAAAGTGAAGCTGGGCTACAAAGTAATATGTTTGGTTTGTCTTTAAGGAGCTTTTTTAATCCTCAGGAAGCCTACCTGTTATAATGAGTCAAAGATACTTGAATCGTGAGAAAAGGTAGAGCTGTGCGTGTTAAACCTGGAATATAAGCTGAGTAAATAAACTTGGGGGATCAAACAGGGGCAGGGATAGCTTTCCCACACTCAAACATCTGACGTGTTGCTTTATCAGGCACAATATCAGCACAGAAATGCTTCAGTAATCTGCCTCCAGCATGGTGCCGTATCTGCACGGTGCCAAATGGAGACATTTGGAGAGGAGAAAGCAACATAATGCATCAAATACATGTGAATAATGGCATCACTGGCTTTGTTTCTCCATCAGGATGAGTAT
>VUQH01006489.1:27602-38818 GCA_015106775.1 Etroplus canarensis | reverse complement strand
TTTTATTATTATTTGTCTCTTTTTTTTTTTTTTTTTTAAAAAAAAAAACCTTTTCTTTTCTTGCTGGTTAGGTGTAATCACCAAAAAACAGCTTGGATAGGTATGGAATTAGGTGGTGGTTTGTGTTATACTCACAATATAAACGTTGCATGTTGAGAATTTTATGTTTAGGGGCTCTTTACAAGCATCCATATGTGAGGATTTGAGTGTGAGGACACCTTGTGCATAGTATTAGTATTTGACATCTTGAGAATGAGAACGGCCTACTGTAGACTGATAAATTCTGCCATTTCTCTATCTACACAGAGAGGTAGTTACATGTCGCATATACACTGATTGGCTATTGCAGAAAAACATGTATCAAAATCAGGTAAAGTTTCTTGAACACCTTAAGGATAATGGCTTTAACATTAACCCAAATTGAACACATCTGTAAATTATATACTATAGCCAAACCATTCCAAATTTTGCTGAATTGAGTTGGAGTTTAAGCTTTCCACACTCCTCCACTCCTTCTCCAAATAAATATCTCATTTCTGAAAGTACTGCATGGTCCTGTTATTGCTAATGGCTGCCACTTCTGCCACACTGCTTCCTTGCTGCTGACAGGATCTTAGCTCTGAAGGATTACTGTGCTAGCCAGGAAAATCCTCATATACAGACACAAATAAACACACAAGCGACAACACACACACAGAGGAGCAAACAGCAGTGAGCCATAAGACTGAGGTTGAGTGTTGGACATGGGGAATACAGGACTACGGGGACCCATTGTATCCGGAGCCGTGACCTAGCCCTGCCTGCCTCAGATAACAGAATTACTGCAAATTGAACTTCAGGGTTTTCTCTCTCACTTTTCTCCGAATCACTCCATCTTCACTCACTACCCATGTCACCTCCTCTGCATCTTCTTTTGCGATTTACAAGTTTCTGGAAAATCATCCTCAGCTGCTTTGCTAGAGCCTGAAAGAAAAAGAAAATGAGTCAGAGCAAGAGAGCAAGTAGGAGTGAAGGGTAAGAGATGGAGGCAGAAAAAAGATGGATGGCTGTTGGGAAGACAAGGAACAGACAAAATTGAGCAGAAGGGAAAAGTGACAATGATGTGTGTGGAATGAATGGGAGAGAAAGACGATGGGGGTAAAATGATGGCAAAGAGAAAGAAGTCAAGTCAGGAAAAGTACTTGTGGGAAGGCTCTGCACTCCCCCAACTACTTCCTTAATTAGGAAATATAATGTTGAGAGAGGATTTAGGTGGATCAATTATGGGAGATAATGGTTTTATCTATAGCCACCACACAATTATGGATACAGCTGCCAAAGCCCTTTCCAGGTTGACTACCTGGAGTGAAAGGAATAAGTGTGCTGGAAAGAAAAGCCTCAGGCAATGATTTGCACAGTGGATTTTAACAGAATTGTATGGAATACTCTTGCATTATTAAAGCCCCCATTAAAGACAGAAGGAAGAGTGTCTATTAACATAAAACGGGATTTAAACCCCGAAGGGACAGGCAAAACCAATGATAGAAATCCATCAAGTCAAATACTGATTCCAGACATTTATTGTTGAATTGTGCGTTTGCTTGAATTTGTGAGTGAGTGAAATAAAACAAGGCTGCAAATAAGGACTATGTTGTTATTTATTATTCTGTATTTCTTTAATTGATTAATTATTTAGCTAATCCATTATAACATTCCCCAAGTGGTTTAGCATTGCACTTTCATAAAGGTGGAGGACGAGAGTTGAACATAGAATGCTCAAAATTAAAGCAGAAGAGAAACAAGACATCATGATTTTACAATAAAGTCCAAAAATGCTACACCATGCACTTCTCATAATGCAACTTACAAGCATCTCTTTCAAACAGCTACAGTACTGTGCAAAAGTTTCAAGCCACCTCTCATGCCTTTTTATTTGTGAGGACAATTGGAAATAAGTGCAATGATTTACTGAAACATGTGCAAACTGAAATACAATGCATAAGACAAAAACAAAGTTTGTACAACTCTTAAAAGCTTGAAAGTGAATATTTGGTATGACCACCTTTATTCTTTAAGAAAGCCTGAACTCTCTTAGGGAGGATTTCTTGAAATTTCTTCTGAAATAGTTCTCCAGGCTTCTTGAAGGACGTTCCAAAGCTCTTGTTTGGATGTTGGCTGCCTTTTGTTTTCTTCTCTGTCAAGATAATCCCACACTGCTTCAATAATGTTGAGGTCCGGGCTCTTAAAAATCAGGTATCCTTTACCTACATTGAAAGTGTGTTTGGGTCATTGTTATGCTGAAAAATTAAGCAGTTGCTTATCAGACACTTTCCAGATGGCATTTCATGGTGGATCAAAATCCAATTGTTCTTTTGAGTGTTCATAAGTTTGCCGGTTTTAACAAGATCCAAAATCACTGGCTGCAATTCAGTCTCAAAACATGATAGAACCTCTAGTGTGTTTTACAGATAGCTGTAGACACTCACTGTTGCACTTCTCTCCTGACCTCCTCTGTACATAATGATGACGATTTGATCCAAAAATTTAAAATTTGGATTTATCACTCTATAAGACCTATCGTCACTGATTTTTCAGTCCAGTTTTTGTGTAATTTGGCATACCTCAGCCTTTTCTCCATGTTTCCCTTCCTTAAGAATACTTCTTGACAGCCACTCTTCCATTTAGACTATTTTTGATGAGGCTTCAGTGAACAGATTCAGTCACTAGATGCATCTCTCAGGTTACTGTGTCAGGTCTTTGTTGAATTTTTACCATTTCTTAAGGACACGACCTTCAGATACTGTTCATCTGGAGTAGATGTTTTTTATGGCTGCCACTTCTTCTTTTGTCCTACTTGTCCAGTTTCCTCAATTTTTTTTTTAAGAACAGACTGTACACCATGGCGAGATGTGCCAAGTATTCAGTGAACAGCTCTTTGGGAATCTCCTTGCTGGTGTAAAAATACTATTCTATGCCTGTTAAACTGTGTTATCTTCTACATTTTTTATAGATTCAGCTGAAAAGATAGCAACAAATAATGTGTTGTTTCGACAGACTATTCATAACAAAGTGGCAAAAGATACAATTTTAAATTTGTTCTTTACTAAGCTGTCTGTTATGTGTAGACACAACACTGGTTCATCCCCCTGTGTTTGGTGCCTTTTTTATGCTTGAATGATTCATAGGTGTGAAGTGGCTTAACAAACAAACAAAAAAACCTCTGAAAATGGTCAGGTAAATGCACTGGACTAAAAATGAGTGAAAAGCAGCCAAAACATTGAAAGACTTTTCAGAAAGCCTGGAGAACTATTGCTCAAGACCATTTTAAAAATAACAAGGAAGTCTGGTTCCTTAGAAACACAATATAAAGAAATGAGGGGTGGCTTGAGACTTTTGCACAGTTCTGTATTTCTTCATTAGAGCTGTTGATTCGCTTTGTACCAGTTGATAAGATTTTAAAGTCTTCAGCACTGACATGAGGTGGTCCTCTTAGGCCCACTTCCCTCAGGTCAGTCACACCCTCAAGCCTCTCAGCTTCTTTGGGGTTAAAGGTCATAGTTGGTGGCAATGTGTGCTCCTTTTAATAGGGCAAAGGACAGTCTGACATTCCAGATTCAGAAAAGTCCCTTTTCTGACAGCTTCAAGTGTGCCCTGTGTGGTGTATTAAAGAGCCTCCTCCCCACTCACTGAATCCTAAATGGATTTCTCATCCAGAAACCCCCAACATTCACAATAACCTTGAGTATTACCATTTTCATACATACCACTCTCCTTCCTTGAAAGGTGCTGTTAAATAGAGCAGTTAGTGTTGTGATTGCCGCCTTGGAACAAACTATTTGAATTTCTCTTTTGGGCTTGAAGGAGGAGGCGAGTGGAATGTGAGTTGTGAAATCGCTCACAGCATTGTGAAATCTTTTTTGGTGAGCCAAACACAGAAAAACACTCTGTTTTTCCCAGAATTCAGTGAGGGAGGGCTGACCAGAGTGGCATAACTCCCACATGGGCGCTCACCACTGTGGTTCATTTTGAGGCTTTAGCCGCTATTTTTATTCTCTTCCACGCTTGCAGCTCGTTTGCTTGTTCCTCATTGTTTTTTTCTTTTTATTTCCATCCCTTTCTGTCCTCTGCCAAATGGGAAGCTGTTGTCATCGTAACCACAAGTGTCTTCTCTGTCCCTGTTTTCCCCGTCTGTCTCTCTCTATCTGTCTTTCTCTTTTTTCCTGCCATGTGATAAATATTTATTTTCGTGCCACTTGAGGTATGATGAGGATGGCTTGAGTGGTTTTTAAGGAGCTAACAAAATTGGAATTGGTGACTGGTTCCCTGGTATAAAGATGGTGCACACTCATAGCACACATACATGGGCTGAATGGAAGGGAATTGATTGTGGCAGCAGCCTCATGCTTTTTTACAAACCTGTCTCATTCACTAAGGGAGGTCTCTGGTTGCTCGCCCTCCCAGGGGGGTCTTCAGTATCTGTTATGGGTGGGTGTGGAGGCCTGCACTGTGTACCAGTCAATTTTAATCATATAAAGCTGTCCCAGCCCTTCGCTGAAGGCGTGTCAGCTTTATATGTTCCACTCCTCTTCCTCCTCCTCACTGCACTGTTGAACCTGAAATAGCATTTTGAATCAAGTGCCGAAGTTTTATGAGAACAAAGGGGAGTCAGAAATATACATTAATGATTTGAAACTAAACCTTTATATGGTACGCTCAGTGATAATTTCATGAAAATAGTCTACCAGCTTTTACCATGAATTCTTTCTTTAATTTTGGCTTTCTATTTTAAAATGAGTGCCATAAACTCCTGTGCTCTCCCTTACTGCTCTCTTCAATCTCACATTTCCCAGTGAGCCACAGCTACAAATCATCCGCCCACCATATGGACCAAAATCCTATAATAGTGCAAACTGAAAGAGGTGTATTTGCCCACAGTCTCTGTTCCTCATTCGCACAAAAATTACACGCATTAGTAACTGTGGGACAAAGCAAGCCTAAAGAAGGGGGACCTCCTTTAGGCTGCAATGTGTGGTGATGCAGGGTTGGAGAAGAAGATGCTGTTTTGCATGGCAATAGGCTGATAGTGTGTATGGATGAAGTCATGGCACTGGCTGGCCATCAAACAGCCTGAATAGCAAGGAGGCCGGACCCAGGCGCTCCATGGCTAATTGTGTTACCCAGAGAAAGCTCAGGCTCGCCTGTTCTCAGCCATTGAGGAGTAGAGGGTTTGAACCCTTTTAGGACAAGGTAGAATGGTCCCCGTTCTATGAATGGACCCTTCCAGAAACTGAGAATGGCTTAAAGACAATACAAGAGGAGGAATGTGATTATTGGATTGGACCTTTTTTCCCAGAGATTAAACTCTGTTGGCAAACACACAGCTGAAATAGTTCACTGGTGCTGAAACTGATACTGTCTCAGCTGAATGAGTGGTAGAGTAACATTCACACTGAAAACCTGGAAAAACAATGAATCTGTTCAGTACTCACTGCTAACACTGGCCATGCTCACAATTAGCTTGGGATTACCTTTGTATTAGTCCCTGATAGAATTCTTTGTTTACTGCCATGCTTTCATACCTCACTTATCCACCTGGAACCAGACTTACCACTGGAAACTACATTTAATGACCCTGTCGTGTATTCTTTAAAGATTAATATGCCACCTTATATACTGGACATCTACAATAGATACACACCTCTCGCTAATTTACTATTAAAAAACACACCTCCCTTGGAATAGCAATAAATTTCTCATCTTTTACCCCTTTTTTCTCTTTGTGGTGATAATTTACAGTCTCTACAAAAAAAATCAGACAAAAGGGATAAGGGCATCTGTCATATTAGAGTGTTTCTCCCAGAGTGGTTTTGTAGAAAGAAGCACCAATAACCACCTTCTCGTGTCATCTAATCCACCTTGACTTCACTGACCTTGAATGCAAGGATATTTAACCACAGATATCTTTGAGCCTTCCTATTTTTATGTCTTTCCTAACCTTTTATAGAAAAAATCCTCTACGAGGCCAGTGCCTTAGTTTATAATATCCATCCATCTCTGTCAGCTGGTAACTGCACCCCCGAAAGACATAATCGGATTTTGGTGGCATTAAACAGCAAATAGCTGCTATCACCAGACAACCCGCTAGTAACCAGGTTTAGAGGTGAGCACCACATTTGTCAAGTGTCACTACTGAGAAGAAAGCACCAGATATGGACATGTGCTGTACACTTGCATTCTAGACTTATAGGAATTTATAAAGTCTGTTTGGATGAAAGAGGGCCATCTAATTTCTTGTACTGTCAAGCTGGATGTGCAAGTAAATATGGTTCTGTCAGTAGAAATGAAGATTTTAAATGTAATGAGGGTCAGGAAAGTAATCTCAGAGTTTAGAAGCCACTATACATTATGATGTCTAAACTTACTCTGTTTCCATCAAAAGCACTGATGGAAGTCACCATCAAAACCCCAAAAATGTACAACTCACAGTTATTTTTATGAACTATTTTGAATTACATTCTCACATGGCAATTTCCAACTGTGATATTTTAGGTTTTGTACATAATATGACATCATGAAGAAAATTGGACCAGGTTAACCCATTGCCTTGGGCATGATTAATGCTCAATGGTTTTCTACTGATGGATGCTCCTTCTAGAAGCAAATCTAACCAATCAGCAACCATTTTGGTAACATGTTCGGGGAGCTATTTGGATGTTGATGTAATATTGATATGTATATATAAGATATATAACATTGAAAAAACAAAGAAAAAACTGTAAAATTCTGTCAGCTGGAGCACCAACAAATACTATAAAATAACTAAAATGAACGGACTTGTAAAAATACAGACATTTTCCATAATTAAAGTACAGTTTCTACCAATACATTTACATAGGCTCTTGTGCATTTTGGTGGATTTGATAAATATTAGATAAAAAAAGTTTATTTATTATGTATTTGACCTACAAATATGGTCAAACACTGCTGCAGTGTAAATAACTGGGCTTGAAATTGCAGAATAGTAATGTTATTAGCTGGTTTTATTAAACGATTTATCAAGTTACCATCTAACATGTCTTTGGGGGGAAGTTGGACTGCCCAGAGAGAACATGCAAACCACACTGAAGGGCCCCAGGAAGCCAGTGGGTTTGAATCCAGGACCTTCTTGCTGTAAGGTGACAGTGCTAGCCACTGCACCATTGTTCCACCTTTCTGAAACACCATGGATATTTAATAGATCTTTAATGTTGCAAAAAATGCCTGCATATTGAATAATTGGATTTAGAAAAAAAACAGCGCGTAATTACTGACATGTGGTTTTTAGTTTTGTTTTGTTTTGCTTTTTAAGAATAATAAAATAAAATAAAAGACAATATTGGAAAAGACAGTCATCTCCGTCATCTGTTTATTCTTTAAAAAAAGAAAAAACAAATAACGTATAATCATGTAAGCAGATTGCAGATGTTTTATGTTTATTAAAAATATTTCTTGTTTTATTTTGTGAAAACTTCCATAATTACACAACATATCTGTTAATTAACAAACAAATCTATTTAAAATTACAGACCTGTTCTTATTCTATTATCAATTTTCACTGATTGCACCCAATTATAGATATGCATTTATAGTATTAAACTTGAATTTAACAGTTTTACCCATTACATAAACATTATATATTTGTGAAATCATGATAAGCTTTTCATGTAAAAAAAAAGAAAATTCCTTTAAAGCTATATCACAGTTGTAGTTTTCCTATGTTATTTTTCATTAGACATGTTATTTCACAGTCTGTTTATGTTATTTTAATGATATTTCATGCATTTACAAAACAAGAAGCTTTAAAAATAATTGTGAAAACCGTTGAAATTACTCCCTTTGTTTTATAGTGTATGTAAACAACTGGGGAGATATCCACAACTTTTATTTCAATGGGATATAAAAACTACCTGTAGAATCTCGACTCAAATCTGATAAAAGCTGCTTAAAAAATTTGGTGACTTTGCGCTATATTAAGGACTTCTTTTTTCCTCACAAGTTACAGCTTATTAATGGCTCAACCCGGAGTGCAGACTTGATCAAAATCTGTAGCTCATCCCACCAGAGCACTGAAGAAATGCCACACCAATTCAGGTAATAGACATAGTAAGCCATGAAAAATGATTTGTGCACTTTTCATCATTAATAAGAAAACAGGTAGATATGCCTACCACCACAAGGCTGAATCTGACATTGCCCTTTAATGTGTGCGTGTGTCAGTGCAACATCATGACTTGCTTATTTCCCAGTTCAGCTGTTGGTTGGCTCTTGAGAGTAGTGGCGGGACAGCTGCTGTCTTAACTGCTACAGAATGCTTATACAGATTTCTTTTCAGGATTCCTTGAATGCCCACCTATCTCTTGTAATGTCTCTGTTGCTGCTCAGTCCAAGATCATTGCTATGCTACACAAAATGGGTCAAATCAGCCCCGCTGATCAGTACTAATGAATTGGAGCAAGTTTTTCCATAAATGCAAAAATTGCCTATTTCCTCCTGCCTGCCATTTGACTTGTGCTGCTTCTGTACCTTCAGCTGGTAAAATTCATTTCAGATGTATGTATTGTTTGTTCTGGAAAATGAGAAATATGTATCAGACACTTTCGATGTCTCATTCATCACCAGTTCCCACTGTCCGAGTATCTCTCCACCAAAGACAGATAGATATGGCAGGGTATTGTCTGTGGCTGACACTGTTGTCAGAGACGGTCATTGTGGATGTGAATGTGTCTCATCCCAGGGACAGATAAAACAGAGCCCTCTCTCTCTTTCCTCTGTAATTGTATTCTGTCTCAGTGCGCTGGAGATGTAACTATCAGATGATATGAGTAATGAAAGTCCTGAAATGAGGTGCTTTCCTTTTTCAAGTGTCATGCACAAACTTGTTTGTAGCCAGTTGAGTGGATGGAAAGATTATTTGTATGTGCATGTATGTGTGTTTCTAAAGAGGGGAAAAGGGTGATTGGTAATCATTTGGAAGGGAGAAATGAAGCTCCTCATCAATCAAACGGTGTTCGTTAAAGGTTACATCGCCGCATCTGAAGGAACGTATTCAGCCTTAGCGAGGGGAATAAAAAAGTAATTATCCTTTATCATCAGTGAGAGGAGACTTGACATAATTAGTTTCTTTTTTGTTTTTTCTGTTTTTTAAAGCTGATTTGGGCTTCCTTTCCTTTGGGATTAAATGTATCAGCTAATCATTCGACTGTTCACCAGCCATCATGCCTTACAGTCACTCGTCTCCTAACAGATGAGACAGAAAACTGTCCATGGCTTTGTCTTCCAGCCTGTCTATTGATCAGCCATGATGATCTGTGTTCCACCTCCGTCCCTGCAATTTATTTCGTGCTTCAGCTGAATCCTGTTGGTTGTCATTTCTGTATGGATGTTTTGTGTCTTCATGGCCTGACATATAATGCTTCCATTCCTCCAATAATATGATGTGGGGGCTTTGGGGATGGCGAGCAGAAAGAATTTTCCCTCAGGCATCAGCAGAGTATCACACTGTACATTAATAAAGCTATGTTATTATTGGCAAGGCCACATTACTCAGACCTCATTTTCACAGTAGTGCTATCTTTATCTCTGAATATTATAAACAATTTTAAATTAACTTCTAATATGTTTCAATGTCTGCTGCTCCTAAAGCCTAAGCCCAACCCCCCAAATCTTCTTTTACAGCCGAAATGCTATTATTAAAAATGGTTCAAAGCAGCCCATAGCTTCTGAGCCCACTTAATATAGTACATAGTTTCATTCTCACATGTTTAAATGGTTAAGAGCTTATTTAACACAGTTTTTACTTTTATCTAAACTAGCTAAACATTAAAAATATTTCACTTAATTAAAATCAGTCATTCCGTTAGAAAACTGTGTGATTTGGTTGCATCATTGTTGTTTTTTGTATCTATTTTCTTTAACTAACATAATTGATAATGCAACAATTACTTGCTTACTTACATCATAACCCTTCTGAAACCCTATGGCATAACTTACGCCATAACCTGACGTGCACCTCCCTTGAAATTTAGCTACATGTCGCGTCAAGGCAGCCTGCAACGACTGTCGTTGGTCCGTTCGGTACAGTTGTTTACTCCTACGCATTTTCGGCTACTTTTTTTCCTGCCACCATTGATTAGATTGACTAGAAGAGAATGGATTCACTCAACAAGAGAAACTTGCCAACTAGTAGCATGCAGGCATACCACACAAAATTATGAACGCTATAGAGCCTAGGCTGTGGCATAGCTTCCATATAGATTCAACACAGAAGCATAAATCACACATAAGGTGCCAGTTCTGTTTGGTTTTTCACTTCAAAGGAACCCCTTTAAGACTGGTATTCCGATGATCACTTTGTATTTGATTTTTGTAAAGCTGACGGAATCACAAGAAAAGGTCAAGATCTAGATCAGGATGTTATGCAGTCATTTTAGCAACAATAACTTTAAGTAATCGTTTTCTGTAGGAATTTATCAGTCACTCATTTTGTTGTGGAAGAATTTTGGCTCACTATTCTTTATAGCCTTGCTTTTGTTCATTGAGGTTTGTAGGCATGCGTTTATGCTTAGCTCTCTTAAGGTCCTCTTACAGCATTTCAATTGGGTTGAGGTCTGGACTTTGACTGGGCCACTTGCAACACCTGAGTTCTTTTCTTTTCCAACCATTCTGTTGTAGATTTGCTGTTGTGCTTGGGATCATTGTCCTGTTGTATGACTCAATTTGAGCCAAGTTTTAGCTGTCCAACAGATGACCTAACACTTGACTTGAGAATACTTTGGTGTCCACAGTAGTTCATGATGGACTCATGGACAGCAAGGAGCACAGGACCTGTGGCTGCATAACAAGTTCAAATCATCACTCCTCCACCACCATTCTTGACAGCTGATATGCGGTGTTTGGTTTTTGCCAGATCTGGCTTTGTGCATTATGGCTGAACATCTCCACTTTGGTCTTATCTACCCACTGACATCTTTTAAGAAATCATGTGGTTTGTTCAAATGAAACTTGGCAACTCTAACCCATGCTGCTATGTTTTTTAGAGACAAGAAACTTTCTTCTCGCAGCTCTTCCAAACAAGCCATACTTGTTCAGTCTTCTTATTGTATTTCAGCATTCAACATGCCAAGTGAGACCAGTAGAGAGATGCAGCTCTTGGGTTTTTTTTTTTTTTTTTTTTTTTTTTTTTTTTGGGTCACCCCTTT
>VUQH01006489.1:0-27582 GCA_015106775.1 Etroplus canarensis | reverse complement strand
AAGAGTTTTCCTTTTTTTTTTTTTTTTTTTTTTTTTTTTTTTGCAATTTCTTGGGACACCACTTCCAGGAAGATTGTGTTAACACATACCTGAATGCTTCAGAGCAGCAAACTACCAAAACATCTGCTTTTATAGAGGTGGTCTCACTGCCTGATGAGCAGTTCAATAAGTACATTTGATTAGCAGCCAGCTGTAAGCATTTATTTTTTCATAGACCTGCACAGAGTTCTTTTTTCACGTGGCTGTATATGCTGGGTTGGGAAATTTGCATAAGGCAATTTACCTTCCTGCAGTTTTTCCTCCTCCTGTGTTATTCCTTTTTTCAGTCTCCACACCTCCAATATATACTACACACAATTTGTTTAAAACTGTCTGATAACTCCAGTGATACCCTTTTTAGTGTGACAAATAAACTTATATACGTATACTGTAAAGCAACCCTTTAAAGGGGATTATATTTGCCAGTTTGACTCTTGCAATGAATTCAGACACTGAATTTTCATGGGCTTACACCATAATTTGAAAGTGACAGTTATACTCTTTTTGTATGTTTGATCAGAGCTAATATAAGAGTGCACTCTATTGATTCAAACTGTGTATACATAGTTAGAAAGTATCCATATATATTTGCACTCACTGTGCAAATGTTACACATTTTTATTGTCTTGCAGTAGAACTGTGAGTAGTAAAAGTTTAAATCAGTCCTAAGTATGTGATACAATTTTTTTACTTTGACTTTTTGTGCAGTTAGACTCACACCATCCTTTCCACATTCTTCACTTTGACATTTATTTGAAAAGTAAAGGTGAATATGTTATTGCTGACAGCTACCTGAAGTGCAGATAACAGTCCTGAGACATCCTGTCCTGAGAGCGAGCTACAGTGATTTTGAATTAGAGGAGGACAAGGACAGTGTGGCCTCTCTTCCCACCATCATGAAGCTTCTAATTACCTGCCACCTTCCTTAGTTTCCTGGACTTCATGTTGGGTTGTAAAGACAGAGCAAAAGAAAGGAAAGAGAGGAAGAATTATGGAATGAAGGCAGAATGAAGGAAGGGGGTTGAGAGACTGTAAGAGAAAGAGAGAGTGAAAGCCTAGTGAAAATCCATATACATGATTTATACCAGTGCGACTGTGCGCAGTAGGCAGGAGTTATCTTTTATTTATGAGGGCATCAGCGGCAAAGCACCCAGATGTTAAGCTGTGTGGGGATCTCATCTAGCCAGAGTCACTCTCTGGCAATAAAGCTAGAAGGTAGGCTGTTCGCAGGAGCTGTGGAGGGCGGTGCAGAAATGTGTGTGGAAGAGAAAGAGGGCTTTGTCTTCTTTGACAGAAAGCTTTAGGCTAGATAGTTGTGGCTTTAAGCAGAAGCCTTAAAACTTCTGTTGGATTTGTTACAATTTGTTAAAGTTGAAACTCAAAAAAGAAAAAAGGCATAGGGTCATATACTGGACTTGCTCGTTTTTCACTCCTCCATTATTTATCAGTGGAAGACACGGCACTTGTTGTTTTCTCCTCTGTCAACAGCTCATCAAAGAGTCACTGAGGATTCATTATGGAAATGAAGCCCTCATTGTCAACCTTTGCAAATCAGATGCAGGATCTCGACTCTGAGCATCATCATCATCGATCTAACCTCACATTAACACATCCTGGATATGAAAAACAAGCCTCACAGACTAATAGCTCTAATAAAGACGGGTCGCTAATGTCGTGCTGAAGCAACCCAAGGGTGGAGGTTGCCGATGGAGCAGCAGTTCACGCTTTACATGTTTGGTCTAAAGCAGGCTTTTTCATAACATGGCAATATTCGTGACAAATGTCTAACAGCCCCAGGGCTGAGCGCAGAGAGATCTGTGAACTGTAACAGAAAGGGAAAGGTTACACTATGACCGGGTCACCCAAACCCTCCAGCTACCCAGCAGGTCCTGCAGTTGTGTTAGTTTAATCTTGGCTTCTGCAGAGCTACAGCAGCTTTGGCTGGCAGGTTAACCACATTTCATGGATCACATAACCACAGTTTGTTCATTTTTTCAGGACCAGTGTATACTTTAAATCCTCATGCTAGTTTTCATATTTCTGTACTTGCATATTCTGTGTAGTATTAGCCCCATCCTTCAGGGACTGGAATATTATTTTCCAAACCTGAAAGTACAAAGTCAATAAGATCTCATCTAACTGCAGTTAAATGAGCTGAGTCTTGCAAAGCAACCTTGAATGAAAGATGCCAATATAACTAAAAATGTTATGTTTTGGCTTAAGAAAGTGAGTTTGATATCTTTGCATGGTGACTGTAGAATGTGACGGTGGCCGTTAACTTGCCCCTTCATTTCAGTGCAATCATCTCAATTGAAGTACTTAGTTGCATTAAATGGACAGTATTAACATGAAATTTCTTGGCTCCTGAAGCAGGTACTTATGTTATAAAATGCTTTTAGTTTCAGCGCTGAGCTGCAGCTTCTTAAGGGCTCATTCCCTATTAGCAATTACTAATAATGAAGAAAGGAGTCACTGAAGTGTAAAATACTGCCAGTTTGGGATTTTAAAAAAGCTTCATCTACTTCAAAGAGATTAAAAGGAATCCTGAAACATTTCAGTTTTTCCACTTGCGTAACCAGGGGCATGCACTGTTACATGTTTGATAACAGAAATCCATATAGCTTTCATATCAGCTCTGCTCTGTTGCTGCTGAAAGCTATAATCCTAGACGCTCACAAATAGGGATTGTCTTCTGTCTGTTAAAGAAGTGTTTTAGAGTGGAGGTGTGACATCCTGAATACTGGGACACAAAGAGCCACTCCTTCCCGTTTGTTGAAGGATAGTTGTGTTAAAACACTGATAAATTTCTATGTCTGCCAAAAACAACATAATGGGGGATGCAGAGTAATATTAGTGTTTGCGTTTTATCATGTCATTTTTTTGTTTTTTTTAATGGGTAAATATCATGAGCTGAGACTCAATTTTGCCATCTAAATTAACATGGCCAGGCTTCTCTCAAAACAGCTGATAATGAAAGCTTGTGTTTAACTCCTCATTAAGGCACCGCTGTGAATATTAATTGCAGTTTTGTCCAGTTAACACTTATATAAGGGTTAATTTTTGGTCTTTGACAAAGAGGAGATTTTATGTGTTCGTAAAATGTTTAGATTGCATGTTTGTGCTGATAGTGTTAAAACACTGACTTTATGAATGAGTCATTAAGTAGAAAGAATTCAGGCTGACATTTGATGTTTTTTTATGCCTCCGCTACAGAGATATTTTGTTTTTGGGTTTTCCGTCTAATACAAATCCTCTGGAGCTGACTTATTTGTTGGATCTGTACCAAACTTTGCATGTTTAATACCTGTGATAAGTAGATCTGATAACATTTTTTAAGGTCATGGGGTCTGTTACGTACGCCCAACACACACATTGACCTGTTTTGTTGTTTTAATTAACCTGTTCTCTTTTCTGATTTCTCCTCAGCGCTGATTGGCTGCTGAGCTTTGGCTATCTATAAAAGCCAGAGGAGGCAGGGCATGGCAGCTGTTCCCTCTGTCCCGCTTCCTCACTCATCACCACCGGCGTTATGTCCTAGTTGCTTTTGGCAGTTATGTTTATTAATTATTAGTTGAGTTGGAAGTTCTGTTTTTGGTTTTCTTAGGTTAGCTTGGTATATTAGTTTAGGGAGAAGCCTGAGTCCGACGGCCCATTGTGTGGGTGGTTTATGGTCTTCTCCCTCTTCTGTTTGCTTGTGCTGGGGCTCCCGTTGTTTATGTTTGATTGTTCCTTTTAGGCATTAAGTTGGGGACTGTAACAGGGTCAAAGGTCAAAGTTATGCAGAGTCATTAATAAAATTATTGTTGCCATCATAGGAGCCGACTGGGCTGCTAGATCATTGCCAATAATTGTGTGGTTAATCACCATGATGAGTTTCAAAATTTACCACTACAGGAGGTGACTTGTTTGCTGGATCTTTTTCAAAATTTCTACAGTCAATATGATGGGTAGAAGATCTGATAACATTTATGAGACTGTGGGGTCGGGGTCATCCAGGGTCAGATTTAAGGCAGACGCATATCGGTCGACTTTCCTTAATTATTATTTTTTAAAATCCAACTTTTCCATGGATTTAATTCAGAGTTCTCTGACTCTGAGAGACTTCTCTAATTTTTTGTATTTAGTGTTTGAGTTAGGATTCCTGACTAGATTTCTTTATTATTATTATTATTATTATTATTATTAGTATTGTTATTATTGTTATTATTATTAAGTGTATGTTGAGTCTTAGTTCTTGTGTAGCTTCATTGTCATTCTTACAATGACCTTTAGTTTTCTGATATTTTTAAGCTCATGACAGTTCATGACAGTTCACTAATAATATATTAGTTAAGTTAAGGACTACTATAGTCAAAGGAAGATTGTCATGGCTCTACTGTGGGACCTCCCTGCTCTTTATCATGCATACATTGAAAGCTTAAGGTGGGGAGAACAGTGACAACAAATGACACTGATTACATCAGGTACTGCATGAACGGATAAGCGGCTGTGGAGGTGGGTTGTAAAGTGGTTTGCAGAGCAACTGTTGGCAGGCAAAATCAGCTTAAATAGCTCACACTTTATGGGATTTGCCAGCTGGATGTGTAGGAGGGTTTCCGCTGGTGTAGACTGGGATTGATGTTCTGGGATTATGGATGAGCTTGACTTCGCCTGACTGAACCAATACTATGCTCGATAATATAGTAATATCATAATATTGGTTAACGGAAAAATAGTTTAACATTTTGAGCTTTCAGGTGACTGATGATAAGACTGGTACAATTTTCAAATCTGTCTGTTATATAAGAAGCTGGAATCAGCAACTGGTTAGTTTAGCTTAGTATTATCACTGGAAACAAGGAATAATGGCTAGCCTGGCTAGCCTCAGATGTAACAAAACTGCCTATGAGTACCTCTAAAGCTCAAAAATTAACATGCTTTTTAAAAGTTCTACAAAAAATTGTAAAACACTCATTTATGGTTTTATGATCTGACCATTTCTAGAACAATTTCTTGGATTTCTTGAGGAGAAAGGGAGTTATGAATATTACATTGAACAAATATTGCGTTCAATTTCAGTGGCCAAATTGCTTTAAATTTGGTTTGTCCGCATTCCACTTGACCTGAATCAACATGAGCATAACAAATTCAAATATGTGTGGACATTTCTTTACCACTCTCTACCTTGAATGCTTACATACATCCTCACCTCTAGTCACATATCAGTTGGGAAAGACAAACTATGAGAAGCTGTTATGCAGCAGAGAACATTAAATCTGATAAGAATGGAGGAAATGTTCAAGATACCGCTAGCTGAACCTGTATGGAGGCTGCTGTTATTGTATCCTTAGAAAACAAATCAGCCTGTATGGGATTTACTCCCCATAAAACCTCTATTATCATAATGTCCCTGGGCTTAGTGCCCCCATCCTAAAGGCCAGTGGGGTCTCCATTTTACCGCTCTGATATTAAAAGGTACCTCAGAGCCTCCCCAGACCTCTAGGTTTAGCCTGCTTAGTGTTAGGCCATTAGGAATATTGGAATGCATGTGCATCTGTGTTTTAGCGTTTTTTAGCGTTATTTGTGAACAAAAAAGCAGGGACAGATGTAATACAGGAATAATTCATCGTCACTTAATGGGATTTCAGTAGGAGCTCATGTTGGTGACTGTTTACTGTAGCCACCCACCTCAGGGTGAATTATAAAAGGGCTGCAAGTTTCTATTAGTAGCTGTCACAGTGAAGCAGGCCAGACAAAGAGCTGGATTCTCAAATAGCACCCACACACACACAGGGCAGAAAACAGAGACAGATCTCCATGTTGCTAAACTTGGTCTCACAATAACGCTGACACTTTTTTTAGAATTTGTATTTGGTTGGGCCCAATAAATTATTATTCACACTAGTTTGCATTAAAACAGAATTTAAGTGGGACTTAACAAGATTTAAAGAAAAGCATCCTCACTGCCGGACCACCTACACACACTCACTGAAAACACATGTACACACAATGTATCACTGGCAAGACTGAGGAAACAGCACTTCCCAAGTCGCAGGGAACCTTAATTTAATTTGCTATTGTTTGCTTCGAGATGAGACAAGGTCATTTGCATTTTCTCTCTGAGTACTTTTTTTAAGCTGCTACTCAGCCCACCAGTAGAGCAGAGACACGCACTAGGCAAAAAAGCACCAAAAAGCTTAGGCTTAAATAGAAAAAACCATTGTTTTGATTTGAGTGTGTGTGTGTGTGTGTGTGTGTTGACTGGAGGTTGTCTGTGCCTACGTCTTTGTCTGTATCATTATGCAGATACCCAAGGTTACACTGGCTGCCTGCTGGGTGTCAGTGTGCATTAGTTGCAGTGTTTTAGTATCTGTTCTGAGGTCTCTGCATGAACATGTGCAATGCAGACAGACCTATTAAAAGCCAAGGTGCACCCTCAACTGAGCTGTCTGTCAGCGTGATTGGCTGGCTCCGTGTAATCGATGGAGCCTGGCCCACAGGCCAGCCACCTAAATTCATACAGACGGCTGGGAAAGATGAGATGGTAGTGGAAACCATGAAAACTGTCAAACACATACACATTCAGACACACAAACTCCCTCTCCACTCCTTGTTTAAATGGCCCCCCCACTGTTTAAGACCCCATCGATCAGTTAGTGAGCGTGTGGCATTTTGACTTAAACCGTGCATGGATAATGGGCTTGGCAAGTACCATGCAGATAGTGGGACAGCAGCCCAAGGAACAGGCAGAGCAGGGGGGGGCTCATTAATCCAGGGGTGAGCTGACATGCCTTGACATTGCCAACAGGCAGCAGCTGGATTGAGGAGCATCTGGAACAGCCCCACCCCCTCCCATCTTTGGCTCACCCCTCTTTGAAGCAGTGGTCTGGCCTGGTCTGGTGCAGTTCACTGCCAAGGCAGATGGTACATTGGGTGGATACAGGCTGGGCATGAGACGTGCATGGGCAGTAATGTAAGTGATGGAAGCACACAGACATGCTTTGGATTGCCCTGGCCACACTGGTCAAATTTACTTAGAGAGAGAGTGTAATGCTGGATTCATGGTTGTGCATTTGGGGTGACTTTATCGGACTGAACGTTAGGAGGATGAGGGAACTGGTAGCTTGTAATGATTTCTGTGTAAACTTAGGATCAGAGTATGTCATCCTAAAAATGGCCCAATCCA
The DNA here is from genome assembly GCA_015106775.1 of Etroplus canarensis. Classification (NCBI taxonomy): domain Eukaryota; kingdom Metazoa; phylum Chordata; class Actinopteri; order Cichliformes; family Cichlidae; genus Etroplus; species Etroplus canarensis. The sequence continues at coordinate 20,378 of VUQH01006489.1, read as the reverse complement.
ACAGACAAACAACAATGGACATGACTATTTGTCCTGCAGTGCAGTTTCTCATAGACAACTGATTTTGTGTGTAGGACTCCTCACAAACCAGCATGGCATAATTGACACTGCTGAGTTTGACATTTCCACCAAAGTTCCAGCTGCACCACAATCACCCAACTTGACATGGCAGTCATCCTAAAGACAAAAACTGGGTTGCCAGATTAACCTCACTTGATCTGTTACAAGTAGCTTGTGGTGACAGCGTTTTATCATTTGACACAAGTCATTAGGTACACATTACAGTTTTAAAAGATGTGCATAGCACTGTAGGACATGAGTCAGCACACACATCAGAACCCTGGCCAGTCAGTCACAGTGACCAGCCTTACAGATGGTTTTATGGTGATATTTAGTTCACACATTCATCACGCCCTGCTGTCGAGATCTCTAAATGCAGGTCCGCATATTCAGTTTGTTTTTGCTGTTCAATCAATGACAGCGCTGACACGGTCTTTCACCTCTGATTCATCAGCCCTGCAACACCTCTGTCTGTTCCTGCAAAATTACACCATCATTACAGACTAAACACGCACACAGTGGTTTCCAAACTCAATAAACTAATCACACAGTCAGTACTAGCCAAATGGACATCAATACGCCACAATCGCAAATGTCAGCTCTAATGAATGTAAATGTATTCAGTGTAAACTTACACACACAAGTTGAACTGTTGCAGGGGAGACGGGTGCAGCAGGGACTGTACCCCAGCCAGACGGTTCATCCTCCTTTGCCCCAGGCCCAGCTCACTGAGCATGACCTATGACTTTTCTGTGTATGTGACAAAAAAAGAAGAGCTTATCATTTTAAACATACAAATTAATTTCTACACATACACTGTCTCAGCACATCACCTCCCATTAGCCAAGATGGCCACCAAATTTAGCTGCTTAATTATCCCAAAACAGAGAGAGGAGAAAATTGCTAATGACAGGGAACATGATCGGCACTGCAGCAGAGCGTGCTCAGGAGTAACTTGTCTGTTTTTTGGTGTAAAGGAGTATAGTATATCTGTGTGATCTTAGCCCATTCTTTTCACACTGAGCAAAACCTGGACCACATATGGCTGTTTTCTTGTAAACACCAGACAGTTGTATTCTAATTAACCCCCAGAATTACAGGAACTGGAGGCCACAGTTTGTGTGGGCGTGCTGGACCAGTGCTGTGAAAGAAAAACCTTATCATAGCCTCATCTCTGGGACCTGAAGCAGAGAAGGAGACATCTGATAGGCTGACTTTTCTTCCTGCCGTGAGGTTCCTCTGAGGCTGTGCTGTATTGTATCAGCTCCAAGGGGGGACAGTGATGGTCTCATAGCTGCTTTTTTAGGGAATGCTAATGGCTAATTAGGCATTTCATGACTAAAGCTGCATGGCTATTCTCATTACATGCTACTCAGTACTCCCAGGGTGCTGCAGCATTATGCTGAGGACAGAGAGAGGACCTACACTGGTTTTCAGTGTCTCTGGCTGTAAGTTCTTTAGATTTTGTGCATTTTTAACACTAACTGTATTAACTGTTTATTCATAGCTGTTCGTTTTATTGGTTTGATAATTGCAACACCCCCACCCCATGCTGTGTAGATGGTTGACTGTTCAAAGCCTTTTCGCCTTGACTTGATAGACGCCCCTATAGATGTTTCTGTCAGCTTAAGTCCTCACAGAGGCCCTGGGTCATTAAAGTGCTGTCTGTCAAACACCCTACAAATTAGACACAGCATCATTTCATTCAAAGGGACAGTGTGTATGTGTGTGTGTGAGAGAGATTGGTTGGGGTGGGGGGTTTTTCTGCTGTTGCTTAGTGATAAAGCTGTTAATAGAGTAGCCATTGAAGATGTTAACTAGTCTTTATGCTGCCTGATGAACCTCTCTGGTTATCAGGATAATTTGATGCAGCAGAACACATCACAGTATTTATGTGAGTTGGGGATCATTGTGTGCATGTGTGTGTGTGTGTGTGTGTGTGTGTGTGTGTAGTTGGGTGGGGCTGTAAAGGGCCACTTGAACCTGTAATAAAAGAAACCCCGCATTTTTGTAATGGTTTGCTGTGTCACTGTGAGCAAACAAATGGGTTTTTGTTCCAGACATGCATGAGATGTTTTTGGAGCATTCGTGCACAGTAGAAAATAAGTGCTGATTTAAAGTGGTAATAATAAGGACTGTACCTTGTTATTGTAGCATGACCAGTCAGTCTTGCACCTGGCTTTGTCTTCAGCTTATTTATCCACATGCAGATGGCATGACAATGAAGTGGCCTTGGATCTACCTCTTGATGCTGCCACTCTAAAATAAAGCAGCATGTTTTAAAAGCCTTATTGTCTTTCACCCACTGTGCTACAAGTTACAAGAGGCTTTGATGCAAGATAAAGCTGTATTTGCTTGTGTTTACAAGGTTGCTGAAGTCTTAGATACTTTTATTTAAATGGCCATTTCTGTCACAACTATATACATGATGGCCATAATTGAAATTCATATTGGACTGTGCATACATGAGTTGTCGTGTACCTTGCAGGAAATCAAGTGGTGATACTTTGCCTTGTGCAGCATATGTATACTGCATCGGCAGTTAGAGATAACGGCTCTATTTATGCTGCCCTGGCTGCCTCAACATTCTGCCATGATAACACTTAATAGTTGCACACAAGTGTGTGGACACCTCACTGTGTCATTTGGATGGCAAGCAGCAGAGGCAACTAGCGAATATCTGTATTCAGCCACAAAAGTATGAACCAGCTCTAGTGTAATTGTTGTCAATTGAAGTCACCCAGGAAGAGAAGTAGGATTCAGGTATGAAATCTTGAGGGTTGAGCTGGAGGGCTAATGTCATGTTCTGCAGCCAGTTTGATCTTCTGTAATATACCTTACACATACACCGGCAGGCTCCTGCCCACCCAGTTCACCTCTGTGACCTCATACCCCAGGGTGATGATGAGTTCCTCTGCTGGTCCTGATAAATTGCTCAGCAGGCTTGCCTGAACAGGAGGAGATGTGTATTGCAGAAATTGCATCTATTTTCACAGTGGATATGGTAGCAAGTGCACCTTTTAGTCAGTGGTTGGGGAGGTATGTATGTGCGTTCTTGTCCAATAGAAACACTTGTGAACCAGTACCAAAGTTAGAAGAAACTAGAATACAAATGAATGTGATTGTTCATGAAAGATTAAACAACATATGAGTGTGAGCCATGCTCTATAGTAGGATCAACTAAACCGTGCTCAAACACACAAACACAAACTGTATTCAGCAGAACAGGAACTGGTGCCATGCTGGTTCATCAGCTTCAAAATACCACTTTCTTTCCTTTTTTGTACTTATCCTGTGATGAAGCCTATTGTCACTATTACCCAGCTATTACATTCTTCTGTCCTCTCACAGTGTGACCGCTCCAAATATCAGCATGTTGCAATTGCTGTGATCGATAGACAGTCAACACGCCGGTGTGTGTTTTCAGTGGAGGTGCTGTTCAAATTGTCTTCAAAAAATGCAGTGTAGATCAGACGGATGCAACCAGTGATTAATTGTTTGCAGCTTTACTACTAAAGCACCTTACATGTGTGTGCTGATATACAATGCCATAAATGATTCATGATGTCATTTAGTTTTGAGAAACACTGCAGATTAGAATACTAAATTTGTAAAAGGTCTTTTAATTTTTTTATCAAATGCAGCATCAAACTTTAAATAGATAATAATGACAGTAACGTGCACTAATTTATCCTCCTTTTATATTCCTGATTTGACACCATTTCTGGATACTTTTTCCATCTTTCAAGCTGTCAGTTTTAGTGTGATAGAGTCTCAGAGGGTGAGACAATAAGTATGTGTGATTAAGCCCCAGAGTCACGCCTGAATGGACTGAGGTCACCCTCTGACCCTGACCACTGACACCCTGCGTGTGTGTGTGTGTGTGTGTGTGTGTGTGTGTGTGTGTGAGACGAGGAGAAAGACAAAGCATGAAATAAAGGAGAGCGAGGCAGACTGTTGTTACCAAGACTCTGCTCCCAAGCAGGGTCAGATGTCGCCCAGCCACACACAGTGTATGTGCTTATGTGCGTCTGTGTGTGTATGTGTAAGCAGCTGAGCCACCACTGGTCTGACTGCTTTCACAAAAGCGGCTGTAACCAAGGAAATGCTCTCACCACATTAGTACTCCTCTCTCTCGTGTCTCAGTGGTCCTCTTGATTACCTCTCTGGTCATCCTTGTTACCTTCATTTACAGATCTGAAAGCATATGATCGATTGAAGGAGAGATGGAAGCCATTTATCCGCATTGAGAGGGTGGAGGTAAATTTCTGATTGGCTCCATAGATCAAAGAAAACATGTGGGTGATTAAAGAGCAGGATGAGTCCTCTTGCTTTGAGCAACAAACTTCAGAAGTCCAAAGAGATGCAGGGTAAGGCTGAGGGGAACTGCTAAAAGTCACTTATCCACTAGAATGGATGGCACTTAAATATATGTCATTAAAATATGTGTGTATGTGTTCATTTGTCTGGCCCAGTCATGGCTGGCAGAGTGAGGGAGACGCTCATTAAAAATGTAAGAGATGCAACAGCAAACAGTTTCAAGTTTCAAGTGTAAAAGGAGACCCAAATTATCAATGTTACCAACAGTATGCTACTCTTAATCATATGCAGAGTAATGGGAGGTTAGTAGCATCCCATCCAAAGTAAAAAAAACAAAAAAAGTTTTTTCAAAGTTATTGCAGCAGTGTCTGCTTATATATTATATGAATAGCATTTGAATAAAAATAAAAACCCGAAACAGTAAATGACGCTTTACAGGTCCCCTTATATGCATTGCTTGCAGGTTATAATCAAGTGTGGACCCAATTGCAGACATCATAGGGAGACAGAATAGCAGTTGGAAAAAATGTAATGCTTTATTTAAAAAACTCTTATTGAACTAAAACACCACAGCTAGGAGACAGGAAGCCCAAAATATAAAAATCAAAAGTCCATACAGGATCCTTTGTACCCTGTTTGGACTTTTGTTCAGTGAGTTGTGATAATGATCCAAGGGACTGAGGGAGAACCCCAGACTAAATGCATACACAAGGAATAAGGCACAGATTAACTCAGTCGACAGTGAGAAGCAGGTACAAGAATTATTGCCCATTCATCCAGAAGAGCATTTGTGAGGTCAGAAACTAATGTTGAACCAGAGGGCCTGGCTGGCTCACAATCTCCATTCTAGTTCATCCTAAAGGTGTTGGATGGGGTTGAAGTTCCTCTGTGTTGGCCAGTCAATTTTTTTTCCAAACCAAATTAATCTACCCATGCCTTTATGAACTTTGGTTTGTGAACTGAGGCACCATTCCCCTTTAAAAGAAAAAGGTCTTCCTCAAGCTATTCCCACAAAGTTGGAAGCATAGAATTGTCCAAAATGTCTTGGTGAGTGGAAACATTAGGATTTCTCTTCACTGGAACTAAGTGTCCCAGGTGAAATCCACAGCATTATCCCAAACCTATTATTATCTACCAAACTTTACACATGGCAAAATGCAGTTTGGCAGAAAATGTTCTTCTGGCATTCGCCAAACCCAGATTCATCGATCAGACTACCAGATAGAGAAACATGAGTCTTCACTTCACAGAACATGCTTCCACTGCTCCAGAGTCCAGTCACAGCATGTTTTACATCACCCCACCCAAAGCTTGGATTTGTGCTTGGTTATGTAAGACTTGCATTCAGCTGCTTGAAAACTGAAACCCATGCCATTAAGCCCTGTGCACAGTTTTTCATGCTGATGTTAATGTCAGAGGAGGTTTGGAACTCTGCAGTTACTGAGTCAGCAGAACGTTGGCGACTTTTACTCACTATGCACCTCAGCACTCAGCAACTCTGCTCTCTAACTTTACATGGTCTGCCACTTCATGGCTGAGTTGCTATGGTTCCTAAATGCTTCCACTTTGTAATAATACCACTTACAGCTAGTCACAGAATAGCTGAGTGTAAAGAAATTTTACAATCTAATTTGTTGCAATGATGGCATCCTATTATGTGTCACAATGTGAGGAGGTTGGACCCAATATGCAGACTCCAGGTAGCAGACAGAGTAAAAGAAAAAGCAAGGAAACATAACTACAGGGAATTCAAAAACCATGCAAATCCAAAAAGAAAGACACAGGCCATGACACCACACTTGAATTCAGTGAGTTCTTTAGAACAACCCATTCTTTCCCAAATGTTTGAAAAGGCAGACTGCATGCCCAGGTGTTTGATTTTTTACACCTGTAGCAATTTCACTTAAATTAACTTCAAATGTAGATTTTTTATACAGATGGGTGTTGCTATCTTGGCCTTCATGTCATTTACTGCTATAGTCTACTGTACTGATACCGCAACCTTGAGTGTGTGCTGATACAATACTGCTCGATAAAGTCTTTTTTCTCTCATTAACTACTGAGCTGTTAATACATTTGCATAGGTGCAATTTTATGAACCTAGCTTTCTATAAAACATGTTCAAATTGTGGAACAAATATTCTTCTTCCCTAAAGGAAGAACGAATAATCAACAACATGACTGATGCATCTTTTGTTTAAATGTTTTCAAACACAGAACTTTTATCAGCATTTTTGGTTGTCAGAACCATTCAGACTCCTTTGCATTGCATAAATTGCACTGGGCTGTTTTAACTTTTCTTCCATTATTTAAAAACCCACAGCTGACATGAGAATGCCTTTTGCTTCTCCTTTTAGTTTTATTGGAATTACATTTTCTTTTCCTGATTTTTGCTCCAGGGATTTTGGCCAGTGTTAAAGTAACAGATGCTGACTTTTGGATCAGTGCATTCCTATAAAATTATAGGAGATTTTTTCTTATAAAATTATATTAGATGTCACATTGCAGACCTTCAGATCAGAACACTACTGCATAGGGTCATTATTCATTATCCACAATTTTTTATGACACCAGACTCTCCCTACCTGTTATTTTTTCTCTTTAGAAAATTTTCAGATAATTGCACTGCTCTTACACACTGAGGCTTAAACTATGCTGACAAACCTGCCCACTTTTAAATAAACATCCTTAATAGAGACCTTTCTGTTTTGTTATTTTCTGTGGAAACGCATCTACTACGTTGCTCAGACTAGATTCCTGGATGCAAAGAGCCAATTCATGCAGTTTATGCCTGTCAAAACAGCTTTTTCTGCTGATTTCCACTGCACCTGTTTATAATGTTAAGTGTCTAATCTGGTGATTAAAGGATGCTTTAAGAGTCACACAAAATTGATTCTGTTAGCCCAAAATAAAACCTTGGACATAATTTTTTTTATCAAGTCCCTCTACAGTTTTTTTTCTGTGCAATATTTAAAGCAATAACTGAAAGATACAAGTTGACTAGTGAAAAGCTAGAGAAAGGAAATAAAGAGCAAAAGGTAGAAGCCCATCCAATCTAAAGGGTTCATCTGTTGCAGGCTGCTATGGTGCTCTGTCTCTTGTAATGAACTTGATCCCTGAGATCTGCTGATCAAATGGTCTCCTGCCAGTGACACTCCAATTTGAGAGACCAGCCAACAGTGGAGGATACTGCCCTTACAAATTAATTTTTTTTAGAAGGAGAGCACACAAAATACAATTTTCAGAGTATTAAGACAAGAAACCTTCTTTTGTTCTTGTTCCCATGGGGTTCTGTGGATTTCAACACTTTTGAAGAAAGGCTCTTCAACTCTGAAATGTAAGAAATTGAAACACACACAATCCTGAAAAGCGTAGTCTATTTACTCAGTTAGAAATTCACAACAAACAAAGACATTCTACTCCTAATGAGATGCATTCAACCAAGGATGAGCTTAGTGGGGGGCTACTGAGACACGCAATGCACACAAAGAAAGCTGTTAGGATCCCTGGGCAGTTCTAGAGACCTTCTGCTGGAATGTGACTGAAACATCCAACTCTCTTTAAAATCCTGTAGACAATGTGTCTTGCATGTGTCTAAAATCAAATATGTCTGTATAAGTTAACAGTTGTTAAAATGCATCTTTCCTTTTGGCTTTACCAGTACACATACAAACAGCTGTTTTTCTCTATGGTTTGTCAATATTTCAAACATTTCAAATTTCAAAATTCTGTCTGATCTGGATCCCCTACTGTGCTTTGTCTTTGCCTTAGACATTTCCTGTTCCTGACCAACAAACACACACACACACACGCACACACACGGTGCATTGTTGTGAAGGCTGAAGGTAATGGTTTCCATTTTTCCTTAATGCCAGTGGGTCAGGGAGGGATGGCAGGCCAGCGCTTCATTACAGCAGCACAGCAGGGCCCCGTGTCTCCTGTAGGGATTCATTATGTTGCTGCTGCCCCATCAAACACACCTAGCTTCATTCTGCACTCTTCATATAGGTTTCTATATATCGTCAGCTAATGATCACCCAGGTTGGTGTCATAGCACAGGACATGGGCCTCCTCTGTGCTGTGAGGCTGCCACTTTCTCTCTTCTCACTTTCTTGAAGTAAACATTCTGCCTCAGCTGCACTTTTGTCCTCTTTTTTCTCCATGTGCATAGGCAGTATCTGCCTGGAAGCAAACCTAACATAACTTTTTAAATAAGAAAACAAGCCCAACAAATTTTAGAGCATGTGCAGTCAGCAATGAGTGGTGTCTGAGGTTTCACTCAGTAAGGCTCAGCACACCAAGGCCAATTTTAGATTGTGCTTTTAACTGTACAAGAAATTTATTTCCATAGCTAACATACTACCTGCTGAACAGACAAAAGAACAACCTTTTCTCTGTTGCTCTGCTTACTCTGGTCTACAACATATCTTAAGCACATCATGTCCATTTCTGTTTTACAAACCCAATTCCAACAAGGTTGGAACACTGTATAAATAAAAATTAAAACACAATGCAATGATTTGCAAATCTCAGAAACCAATATTTGATTTAAAAAAGAACATAAAAAACATATCAAATGTTGAAATTGAGACATTTCACTATTTCGTGAAAAATACTAGCTCTCTTTAATGTAATGACAACAACATATCTTAAAAAGTTGGTACAGGGCTATGTTTACCACTGTAGCATCACCTCTTCTTTTAACAACAGTCTGTGAACACCTGGGAACTGAGAAGACCAGCTGCTGGATCTGTGGAAGAGGAATGTTGTCCCATTTTTGTCCGATATAGAATTCCAGTTGCTCAACAGTCCTGGGATTTCTTCATTGCATTTTGGGTTTCATGATATACCAAATGTTTTCAGTTGGTGAAAGGACTGGACTGCCTGCAACTCTTCTACTATGAAGCCGTGGTGTTGTAATAGCTGCACTATGCAGTTTAGCATTGTCTTGCTGGAATATGCAAGGCCTTGAAAAAGACATGTTGGGGAGCATATGTTACTCTAAAATCTGTATATATCTTTCAGCATTATACCTTTCCAGATGTGCAAGTTGCCAGTGCCACAGGCACTAATGCACCCCCATACCATCACAAATGCAGGCTTTTGAACTGAGTTCTGATTGATAACAAGCCAGATGGTCCCTGTCCTCTTTTGTTTGGAGGACACAGCGTCCTAAGGAATTTTGAATTTTGACTCATCTGACCACAGAACAGTTTTCCACTTTACCTCAGTCCATTTTAAATTAGCTTTGGCCCAGAGAAGGCAGCAGCGTTTCTCGATCATGTTCACATATGGCTTCATCTTTGCATGATAGAGCTTTAACATGCATTTGTGGATGGCACAGTGACAATGATTTCTGGAACTGTCCCTGAGCCCATGCAGTGATTCCATGATAGAATCATGCCTGTTTGCAATGTAGTGCTGCCTGAAGGCCTGAAGATTATAAGCATCCAATTTTGGTTTTCAGCCATGTCCCTTGCATGTAGAGATCTCTCCAGATTCCAGATTATGTAATGTAGATGATTGCATATTTAAAGTCTTTGCAATATTAAATTAAGGACCATCACTCTGAAATTGCTCCACAAGTTGTAGATGCAGTTTCCCACAGATTGTTGAACCTCTGTCCATCTTTACTTCAGAGAGACTCTGGCTCTCTAAGGTGCTCTTTTTATATCCAGTCGCATTACTGGCCTATTGTCAGTTAACTTAATAAGTTGCAACATGTTCCTCCAGCTGTTTCTTTTTAGCACCACTTACTTTTCCAGCCTCTTGCTGCCCTGTCCCAACTGTTTTGAGACATGATGCTCCCATCAAATTCAAAATGTGCTAGTATTTTTTATGAAATAGAAAATGGCTCACTTTCAGCATTTTATGTTTTTTGTGTTCTTTTGTGAATAAAATATCAGTTTATGAAATTTGTAAACCATTGTGTTGCATTTTAATTTATATTTTATAAAGCATCCCAACCTTTTTAGAACTGGGGTTGTACTTCTTTACTTCCCCAAACAGAACAACAACAGCAGAGAAACACTTACAGTTACACAGGCACACAGAGATAGAAATCAAGATTCATGCAGGGGGACATTCATTTATTATTTCCGTGTGTAGACTCAACCAGCAACTCAGAGGCCATATTTCAAGCACACACACACTACCTGATTAATGGCAGCTCATAAATAGTTACTGGGACCAGGTGCAGGGCGCTTGATATTCTTTTGTCTACAGCATCCTTTTGCACATCACATTCATACTGATCCACTTTCTCTTTCGCACTACTTCATAAACAGCACGCTACCATGGCGACACTTTTAAAAAACTATCTGTGGATGCAAAATTAATTTACACAACAAAGGTGAATTCCTCTGGTAGCTTTTTTTTTTTTAAAAATTCACATTTTCTCACGTGGGTTGTAGAGTTGTCTATGTGCCGAGTGAGCTCTCTAACCCCAGGACGTTGGAAAGCCATTTAAAATACATTCTGCTATTTGAAAAATGTGTGCAGCAGTCAGTTGGAAAATAAGTACCCCATTCCTACCCCACCTAATGAATTCATGCATTTTGCACTTTTCATTATACCTGTGGTGTTCTGTGGGGGGTTGTGAGTTCCACAGTATAGTCTGTCAAATAACTGGTATTGGGTGCCATGTTTAAGGATAAATATATGATACATTTATTCAAAAAGATCCAGTGAATGAATGAAAGCCTTTATTAACATTGCATGAAGTATGGTAAAATTGAATGAGTGTGCTTTGCAGTGAAGTTTGAACATCTGTAATTACATTGTTCATGTCAGTTTGTGAAGTCATTTTCTGTCTCCATGTGTTTGTTTTTCCTCTCTTGGTAATTTTGTCTCTTTCTGGTTGTTTTGCATCTCTCTGTTGACAATTTTATGTGTCTTTGTAGTTGTTTTGCGTCTCTTTGTAGTCTTTTTCTGTCTCTGTTTGCTTTGCTTCTCTTTGTCGATGTTGTGTTTCTTTATATGATTGTTTTGCCTCTCTGTTGACATCTTCTGTGTGATTGTAGCTGTTTTGTGTATCTTTTCAGTGTAGTTGTTTTGCATCTTTTTGTTGTTCACTCAACGCTACTTGATTGTGTTGTATCTCTGTAGTTTTGCATGCAATCATTTTCTACAGTATATCTGTTTTTCCTCTCTTTGTAACTATGTCTCTTTGTGGTTGTGTTGCATCTCGCTTTTGACATTTTCTGTCTTTGTAGCTGTTTTGTGTCCCTTTTTCTTGTTTTGCTTCTCTTTGCATCTAGCAGTTTTTTTGTTTTTGGTTTTTTTTTTTTTTTGTTTTGATTTTTGGGGTGTTTTTTGTATCTAGTGCTTTTGCTTCTTTGTAATTTTGTCTCTTTTTATTATTGTTTTGCATCTTCCTGTTGACATTTTGTGTCTGACATTTTTTATCTTTGTAATTGTTTTTGTCTCTTGTCTCATGTTTGTTTTTCATCTCTGTAATTTTGCCTGTCTTTGTAGATGTTTTGTCTCTGTGTGACTTTCTCTGCAGACCTTTTCTGCATCTTTGTCGCTGTTTTTTTTGTTTTTTTTTGTTCTGTATCTCTTTGTATCTAACTGTTTTGTTTCTTTGTAATTGTGTGTATCTTTGTGGTTGTTTTACATCTCTCTGTTGTCATTTTGTTTGGTCAAATAAAATTGACCCAGTTCCACATTTAGCAGCTGAAAACTTGAATTATACAAATAACATACAATAATTCATTGAAGTACATTGTGCTTCACCTTTCTTTTTACCACCATGGCCCAAGGATTTGAGCTGTGGTTCCACAACACAGCAGGGTAAGCAATGTACCTAGGCTCACAAGGTCATTATGGCATTCACTGCTGACATTAAGTGTTGAACCTGAGACAGCTACTGAACCCATTAGACATCTTGCTTAAGGACTTAAAGGCTGTCAACACAATCACTGGGTTAATGTCAGACACATGGACACATATATACACACACACACACATAGACATCACCTTTAACAGCCTTCCACATGGAGCACAGGGACAGAGCCTCAGGTTTCATTACTATGACTTCTTTCTTGTGTTAAACACAATCTTACACAGTTGATTAATGGCTTCAATCCAATCACCACTTTATCTCTTGCATTATTATTTATTTTCACAGCCACACTCTTAAGGTACTTTGTCTCCTGTGCTAATTCAATCTGCAAGGTGGCATGGGTGGATTGAGCGACAGATTACGTTTGGTTAGCTTGTACACTGACACGGTTCTGCGTGCGCTGTGGATTGCCTCATAACAGATAAGGAAGTCAAGGACAAGCAATTTGTCCGACATGTAAATTCATTTGCAACATAAAAAAATAGATGGCGATATGGAAATGGAAGTAATTAAGATGATAGATTGGGTGCAGTGTGTGAGATGCATGTGTCACCGCTACAGTGCTCCCAGGATGGAGATTCACAGTCATAAGCATGGGTTCAAATGGCTCAGCATGCACTGGGAGCTTGGAGACACAAGCTGGAAGAGTTCTTTGTTTGGAAGCTGTGAAAATGCTGTCCAACTGTCTTCACCCTCTGCTGTGTTTTTTTTAATTCATTCTTTGTTTCCTTCTCTTATCTATGAGTCATTAGTTTCTTTTTGTAAAATTTAGCAGCGGTAGCACTTTGTTCCCGTTATTGTATATTATGTCCCCATAGTGTAGTAGCTTACAAGTGAAAAGTCCCCGGTTTGATTCCAGGTAGAAACACAAGTTGCTCTCACCATGGAGGGTTGCATCAGGAAGGGCATCCAGTGTAAAACCTCTGCCAAACTACCAATGCTGATTAATCTGCTGTGAGAACACAGGGGAGTCTGCCTCCCTGTGGGTACGACTGATGGTCTGTACCCACACGGAGCAGGACAGGACATGATGGACGTGTGTCCAGAACAACCGTCTCCCTGCTGCTGTCATTTCAACCTGAATATGACCTGCAGCTGATGGTTCATCTTCAAAGCATTCACAAAGCACACACACAGCTTTCAGAATCCGTCCTCTGCTTCTGTCCAGTAACGAGGACGCTCCGTTTCTCCCGTCTTACCGATGATGGTGATGCAGCCAGATGTGGTCACCTCGACCACTTTGTCCATCAGGTTCTTCGTCCCTTTAGCGAAGTTATCCCACTCAAACACACCGACCGGACCGTTCCACACGATCTGCTTGGCCCTGCCGACCGCCTCCGCGTAGGCCTTCGAGCTCTCTGGTCCACAATCCAGACCCTACAGAAGAGACGCGAGGACAGGAAGGAGAGGAAAGAGGAGTGAATAGTCAAACATTCCATCCAAACTCAGAGCCAGAACTGAATATTTCTCACCATCCAGCCAGCGGGGATGCCAGCAGCGACGGTTGCAGTGCCGGTGGCGGCTTTCTCGTCAAACTTGTCAGCAGTGACGAAGTCGACGGGCAGCGTGATCTTAACTTTGTTCTTCTCAGCTTTGGCCATCAGGTCTTTGACGATGCCGGCGCCCTCCTCATCGTACAGGGAGGTACCGATCTGAGGAGGCGGCGAGGAGAAGGCGTGAAATGTTTCATATGAAACCAGGCGGGGAAAAACGTTTACATACAAACACGTGAACGAAGCAGAAGCAGGAGTGAAACATGCAGAAACCTGAGCTGCTGGTGGAGTTCGGGATCAGACTGGTGACCTGCATGTGACCCGTCAGGTCACTCACATCAGTTTATTTATCCAGAGAGAATCTCTGAGTTCACCTCAACACGGAGACCTACAGTCTTTCTTCACTGGATCATCTGCACACCTCACCACTGTCCTCATACATGTCCTGCACCACCTTCACTCCTGACTTCCTCTTGGCACCCTATCATATGCTTTCTGTAGGTCCACAAAGACTCAGTGCAACTCCTTCTGACCTTCTCTATACTTCATCAACACTCAGCATGAAAACGAGAAGCCCTCTGTCTGTTCTAAGACAGCTGAGGTCCTACAACATCTCCTGGACGATGCTCAGGACGTTCTGAGTCTGTGACGGCCGTGTGCGGGTGGAGCTCGGTTCTGACAGCGTGTCAGAGGACGACTGTCCAAGTTAAGGACAAGTTTACCTTCATATTTACATCTAATGTAGTGAAGTGAGAGCTCCAGCAGTTTGACCTCAGCTTGGCTGATAAAGAAGGTTTTGTGAGCGTTGTTGGCCCAGATAAGCAGAAACATAGCGCTGGTACTGGGTTTGAGGTCGTTTCGTAAACTGGGCAAACAAAACGAAATCCATCATCTGAACTCTGAAAAGGACGACGTGTTGAACAAAAGCAGGTCTTTCAAAACCCCTTCGTCACGGAGGTCAAGTTTAGGTCAGCAAAATGATCTGCAATCTGTGCAGTGATGCAAGCAAAACAAGGCAATTTCACAAGTCTGATCACGAACATTCACCTCTGAGCGCCGTCAGTCGTGTTAAACTAAGTACACCCTCCCTGCTTCCACAGGGATGTAGCTGCCAGTGAAAAGACTGAGTCACTCAGTCAGTGTGAGCGCCTCTATAAAAGCAGAAAAGAATCGAGGTGTTGCAATGGCCCAATCAAAGTCCAGACCTCAGCCTGATTCAGGTGCTGTGGTGGGACCTGAAGAGAGCTGTACAGAAGAGTGGGCCAAAATCCCTCCACACCACTGAGAGGCTGAGAGAGAAGACGACCACGTCACAGTCACTGCTGCTAAAGGTTCTACAAGCTACTCAGTCGCTGGGTGTACTTAGTTTTTCACAGGACTGTAAAAAGAAACATCAGGAGTTGAACCTCGAGGTTCAAACATGAACACCACACAGCTGGGCTCCAGCCTCAGTGAAAACACAGGTGAAGCTCCAGCTCAACCTCAGGAGGCTCCTGAGAGACGTCGCTTCATTGGTGACACGTGCTGTCGGCGCCATCTTCCTCACCTCCATGTTGTTGAGGACTTTGAGGAAGGTGAAAGCCATGCCGCCGCCGATGATCATCTCATCGACCTTATCCAACATGTTGTTGATCAGCTGGATCTTATCTTTCACCTTTGCCCTGAAACAGAGAGCACAGGACAGGTAAACACCGAGTTCCCCTCAGCTCTGCATAAAGCAGGAGTAAGGTTACTGACTACAGTTCCTGTCAGAGCACAGACCTCACAGACGACCTAACAAGGTCATACAGGTTTTCTACCATGCTTCATTTTATCAAGTCTTTTTGAACACAGGACAAAAACACTTCCACTTTCACTGGGAACCAGTCACCCACGCTTTGAAGGTCACCGCTCAGTCCAACCACCACCAAAATCACTGTATGGTTACAGCAGCTGTAATCTATCACGTGAGAACTCAGCGGTGACAGCAAGGTACTTTATTTCCTCATTACACCATTAATGTGCAAATGAGAAGTTTTAAAAACTGCCTGACAGCATGTTCAACAAGTGTGGCGTGAGGTCTGCCGCTGGACCTTTGGTAATAACTGAGTTAGCAAAGAAGGACCCGCAATACATTTCATGTTTATTATGGTATACGCTACGTGGACAAAAGTATTGGGTCACACAATCACTGAATCAGGTGTCTGATTCAGTCCCATTAAACCTGCACAAACATGAGTGAAAGAATGGGTGGCGCTAAAGAGCTCCATGAATCCCAGCGTGGTACTGTAACAGGATGCCACCACTGCAACAAGTCAGCTGGTGACATTTCTTCCCTCCTAGATATTCCACCATCAGCTGGAAGTCTGAAGCATTTAGGAACCACAGCAACTCAGCCACCAAGTGTCAGACTACGTAAAGTTAGAGAGCGGGGTCACCGAGTGCTGAGGAGCATGAAAAGTGTCCAACACTCTGCAGAGTTCCAAACCTCCTCTGGCATTAACATCAGCACAGAAACTGAGCACCAGGAGCTTCATGAGACAGTTTCCACAGCAGGGCAGCTGCATGCAGGTCTTACACCAAACACAATGCCAAGTGTCCGATGGAGGGGCGTAAAGCACGCCATCACTGGACTGTGGAGCAGTGGAAACATGTTCTGTGGACTGACCAATCACACTTCTCCATCTGTCATTCTGATGGATGAGTCTGGGTTTGGTGAATGCAAGGACAACGTTACCTGCCTGACTGCATTGTTCCAACTGTAAATCTTAATAATTTTGGACAATTCTATGCTTCCAACTCTGTGGGAACAGTTTGGTGAAGACCCTTTTCTGTTCCAGCATAACTGTACCCAGTGCACACAGCAAGCTCCATAAAGACATGGTTGGAGGAGTTTGGTGTGGAGGAACTTGACTGGCCCACACAGAGCCCTGACCTCAACCCTATCCAACACCCTTAGGATGAACTAGAACAGAGATGATGAGCCAGGCCCTCTCATCCAACATCAAATGCTCTTCTAGATGAAGGGGCAAACATTCCCAGCGACACTCCAACACGTTGTAGAAAGCCTTCCCATAAGAGTGGAAGCTGTTCCAGCTGCAGAGGGACCAGCTCCGTATTAATCTCCTGTAGGTGGCCTTTCTTCCATACAGCGTAGCAACACAGGACAAGACCACGGGAGCCACATTAATGTGTTAGACGTGTGGTCGTCCTGTGTTTTTAATTGCCACCCATCTGGACATGCTAAATATTTTTAAACACCGACTTTTGGTGGGATTTAGTCACACAGACCTCTAATGAACCCAGCAAAGAACTGCCATTCAGTGGCTAATCATTACATGATCAATGGCCACCATTTGTGCACAGGGAGGAGCTGATTGGCTGCACAGTGCTCTCAAGCTAAAATGGACTCTGACATGAGGGCCAGTTATGTTTCCTCTGCACCAAAGCAGTGAAGGAGTATTAAACCACCGGCAGCACAGACACACAACCCCATGCCATCTCATGGTGCATTCAGGAGCCGTTGGTCAAGTCATTACCTCTGTAAATACTGTCTCGCTCTCTTATTCTCATCACATACTCTTTGGTAAAAGAAGCTACACTGGTATCATCCAATTCTTTGACCTTCACTGTTCACTAAATTTACTTTATATGCACAGGAAATCCAAAATGGTTCCTGTGACCTTATGCAATGTTTTAAGACAAAAATACATAAAAAAAAAAAATCAAAGTACTGGGAATCATTTACTCAGGTATTAGTTACAGTTCTACAGGCTAAATTCTCTCAGTCTGTGGTGAACAGTGGCTGCAGTGAGCGTATTGTAAAAGAAAGCAGAGTTAAAGCTCAGGTACAACAGCTGTAGCATGACGACGGTCGAGACACCCTAACATTTCCCTGTGAAGTTCCAGATTAAATCAAGAGTACAAACTGTCCTGTGTGCCTGCTCACTGAGCCGTCAACACAGCACATAATGAGCTTTATCTATTCCTGCATGGACCCTGGGCTGCTGTGGGAGGTCTGATGACTGTGTGCTGTTCTCACCCTCCCAGGATGGCCAGGAAGGGCCTCTGAGGTTTCTCCAGAGCCATGGCGAAGTAGTCGAGTTCCTTCTTCATGAGGAAACCTGCCGCCTTCTGAGGCAGATTCACTCCCACCATGGAGCTGGGAGGAGACACGGAAAAGACAAGCGGTGAGGAAGCTGAAGGATTCCCCCAGTGATCGTCACCATCTCTGGCCAACCCGCCTCCTGCTCACCTGTGGGCCCTGTGAGCCGTGCCGAACGCATCATTGACGTAAACGTCTCCCAGTTTGGACAGAGACGCCCTGAAGGAGTCGATCTGCTCCTGGGAGGCCTTTGTCTGGAGGGACAGAGCAGAAGGACAGTTTTTTTTAAACAGGCTGCAAAGTGTTCATTAATAAAAACTGTTTGTTCCTTTTATTTCAAAAGTATTGGGCCACCTACACGAGCCTTTCTGACCTCCCAGTCTAAACCCAGAGGCAGTAATATGGAGCTGGTCCCTCTGCAGCTGGAACAGCTCCCGCTCTTCTGGGAAGGCTTTCTACAACATGCTGGAGTATCTGGGAATTTTTGCCACATTCATCTAGAAGCGCATCTGATGTTGGATGAGAGGGTCTGGCTCATAATCTCTGTTCTAGTTCATTCCAAAGGTGTTGGATGGGGTTGAGGTCTGGGCTCTGAGTGGGCCAGTCAAGTTCTTCCACACCAAACTCATCCAACCATGTCTTTAGGGAGTTTCCTTTGTGCAGTGGGCCACAGTCACACTGGAACAGTGATAGACCTTTCTAAACTGTTCCCACTAAAGTTGAAAGCATAAAATTGCTCAAAACATCTTGATAAGCTGAAACATTAAGATTTCCCTTCACTGTAACTTAAAGGGCCCAGGCCAACCCCAGAAAAACAACCTCATACCGTTATCCCTCCTCCACCAAACTTTGCCGTTGGTACAGTGCAGGCAGGCAATGTTGTCCTGGAAGTCACCAAACCTAGACTCATCCATCAAAATGCCAGAGAGACACATTTCCACTGCTGTCCAGTGGCAGCGTGCTTTACACCACTACATCTGATGTTTGGCTTGCATGTAGCTGCTCGACCATGGAAACCCACGCCATGAAGCACAGAAGAGGTTTGTGTTGATGTTGCCAGAGGTTTGGAACTCTGCAGTGTTGGACACTTTTCCACACTCTGCTCCTCAGCACTCGGTGACCCCGCTCTGTAACTTTACGTGGTCTGACACTCGGTGGCTGAGTTGCTGTGGTTCCTAAATGCTTCAGACTTCCAGCTGATGGTGGAATATCTAGGAGGGAGGAAATGTCACCAGCTGACTTGTTGCAGTGGTGGCATCCTATTACAGTACCACGCTGGAATTCAGTGAGCTCTTTAGCGCCACCCATTCTTTCACTCATGTTTGTGCAGGTTTAATGGGACTGAATCAGACACCTGATTCAGTGATTATGTGGCCCAATACTTTTGTCCATACAGCACATGATTCAAAGCAGTTCTCTTACACGTGTTTTGCGTGTAAACTAACGTCTCCTGTGCACATGACCTCATTTTCAGTGTCAGGTTTCTGCTGCACTTTAACAAGGAAAGGTCACCGCTGAGAGACCGGAGGGCAAAGAAAGGTCAAGAGAGCTCTTCAGGGTCGACCACATACCAGAGAGTCCACGTTGGTACCGCCTCCTTCCATCCACATGACAGGTTTTAGGCTTCCTTTTAACACATCAGAGCCGCTCTTACTTTCTCTCCAAAAGTAGCAAATGGTTTCAGAATCAGAAAACTATTAACGGCTGCAGATTAACCAGGATCCACCTTTCATAGCCACACCTCCTCGTCAGAGCTGAACTGACAGGACGAGGCGTCGTCCTGGTGACAGACAAACCCCTCTTCATGTGGAAGAATCAGTGGACTGCTTTAATTCAGCGAGATGTTTGATCAAGATCCTGGTGTGATACAGTACAGCAGTACAGTAGAAACCCGCCGGCATACCAAGCAGGCTCTCAGGACAGGAAAAGCCTGCCGACCTTCAGGATAAATGTCAGCAGGTCAGGACTGCTGGTCTGTTACAGGACAGAGCAGGATTCATTTCATACAGTGTGAGGACGGTCCAGAGCCTGCCAGACGCCGCCGCCAAAGGTGAAACACACAGACAGCTGAAATCCAGGAGAGATCATGACTCTGCACACACAGAGAAAAGCGCCATGTCCTACACGAGACAGGCGCCGCAGCACGGCAGACAGCGGCGCAGCAGATACCGCAGGGCGGCTGCGGCTCGAGCCACGGAGCGTTTCCCTCCCTGAAGACCAAATCTGCAGAGCCGCCACGCCGAACAGCCACGCTCTCGCTTTGTGTCGTAAATCCACAGCTGCTTTTGTCCTTCGCCGACAGCCCAAACACGCCCACAGGACCACACTGTTAGTGCAGTAAAAATGGAGAGCCACGCCCCATGGTGCTGCCATCTTGTCTGTGACCCATACCTGATGTTTTATGACCACCACACAGACACAAACCTGATACACATCTGAGGGTTCCCAACGCGACCTCAGTCTGAATGACGTCACATTTCTGTGACGAAGTGAGACAGCCTGAGGCTGAACGGCTTTTATTTCTACGCGGTGACCTCATCCACACGCCGCCAGCGAGCGCGCTGCTGGCACACTC
>VUQH01006479.1:12096-23014 GCA_015106775.1 Etroplus canarensis | reverse complement strand
ACATTTTGAGCATTAAAGTTGATTTTGGTATTAGCTAATATTCTGCTCCATGATAGTGATTTTATGTTTTGTATTAGTTGCTTTACTTACGTCACATAAACTCTGAAAATCTTGTTTTACTCACCCTTATTTGTATAACTTGTATGGCTAACTCAGCGTGATGCAGATGTGAAAGCACCGCAGAGCCGAGGTCTGTAACTTCTAACCAGAGCAGGCATAAAAACAAAGATTTAAATCTTTCCACCACTGGAAGAAAAGAAGAAAAACTAGAGCATGCAATAAATTTCTCCACATGGAAAGAAGCCAGTAACCTCTGCTCTAAAACTATTAAAGAATTTAACTGCAGAATTAAAATCTAATCTATGAAACCCACACACTTCCCCAAAGCCAATGTTCAGATGCACAAATATACAGTGTGAGTAGAAAACAGGAAAAAACAAAGCAATTGTGGTTGCTATATATAAACCAAACATACTGTATGTACTGTAAATAGTGCTTTTCTTGTTGGTAAGTATAAAAGAGTTTCAAAAGAACCATAAATACTTTATGCAGCGCTGGGTGAAGCGCTCAAATTATTTACTTAAGCATAAACAGCAGCACCGCATAGATGAAGACTGTCCTGCAGCTAAATTGTAATGAAGTATCCAAATATTTGCAGAACAATAAACACAAAGGCACACAAGAAATACCAATTCATTTCAAAGTGTTAAATTAGAACTACTTTAATGAAAAAACAACTGGTTACTTACTTGTCAAATCCTGGTAACCTTTAAATCTGAGAGGATGTATGTAAATATGTGAAAAAGAAAAATATAGGAGAAAAAAGATGTATTTTTGTGTCTTAAAGTGCTTAAAGGCACAGAAGAAAGTGTTGTGTGACTGAGGCTTGTAGTAAAAGCTCTTGGAATACTTAGAGTAGAAGAGTGGTCTATAAGTACCAGTCCATTTACCATTTGAACAAATACTTTTTGTTTTAACTGTTCACACTGAGCTAACTGGAAAAAACTGAAAAGGGGCCCTGAGACATATTTGTAGTTCAGTTTTCTAATGCAATTGACATTATGTTAACAAGGTTTCCAATGAAAATATGTACAGGAAAGTAAATCAAAGTGGACTGACATGAAATCATCTGTATCCAGATGTGGATGTAAGTTCAGGTTTTGTTTTATAATGAGTATAATGGCATTTCTCTTGTCATATTGTGCATCTTATAGACATGGCAATACTTTGAGATTAACAATGTAACACTGTAACAGGCTGATGCTTAGCAGATATTAATGTTTAGCATTTTCGCTGTCTTATTTAGTATGGCAGCATGTAGATATGCACATTTCTATCAGTTGTTAAATCTGATTGGAGTGTTAATACTTTTACATGGATTTAGTCTTGAGTTATAAAATTGTGACCTCATCATAGTGGTGTATTTAGAGTTATTACTACAATAGACTTAATGTACATTCAAATGTAAACCTAAGATGGTGCTAGATTAAAATTTGAGGGGCTCTACTGATTGCTGTTGCCATAACCGTAAGTAATAACAATCTGTTACAGTTCCTTTGTCTGTTGCCCCCATCTCCCTAAGCCCACTGTTGGGAGTTGTTTGATATGGTAGTAAATGAACATGTTCAAAAGCCGACAAGTTAAATTATTGTTTAATGTAAATTTGATAAAGACCATCAAATTAATTAGTGACTCCGTGTCATCCCATCTGTATCAGGTGAAGATCTGAGGATGTGTCCTCAGGGCCCAACTTGCTGTACCAGCACAATGGAGGAGAAGCTGGCTGATTTGAGCGCCCAAGAAACAGAGGGACTGATCAGAGAGGCTGGCAGGTCGCTGCAGGCTGTTTTCAACGCTCTCCACAGGAACTTTGACAGTAAGTAGAGTGTGTGTGTGTGTGTGTGTGTGTGTGTGTGTGTGTGCGCTCGCGCATGCATCCGTATGTGCATGTGTGTACTCATTACTGGCTGAGTTCAATAGCAATGCTTTAAAAGTGAGCCCAAAGGAGTGTGGCATTAGTATGTCGTGTATTTGTGTTTCCTATAAGCTCTGCCTGCATGCAATGCTCAATACTAAAGCTTCAACAGAGTGTGTGTGTGTGTGTGTGTGTGTGTGTGTGTGTGTGTGTCCTATGCATCAAGGGGACCACTGACTGGGTGTTATAATGAGAGCGAAGTCAGACAGACACAATGAAACATGATAAGCCGATCCCCTGATCTCAGGGGGGACACACACACACATACACACACAAACAGAGGGGTGTCCCCTGGGGCAGTGGCTGGTTCAGCTAATGAGCAGTTGACCCACTGAGGAGTCGAGTCTGCAGATCACTGCACATCAGAGAAAGAGAGGGATGTAGGGAGGAAGGAGCCTGAGATCTGTCACTGCTAACAACAGAAAAATGCAACAAGCTAGAAATGTGTCATCAGTACTGAGAAGAAACAGTGACTCTAAAAAAATAAAGAAAAAGTCAAGTAAGAGAAGGAGTCAGAGGAAGAGAGGACAGTATTATTAGTCTGCAGGCCACCTCAGTAGCAGTAATGTGGCTGTCCATCTGGTTGCTGTTAGACTGGCACTGGTCCACAGTCTTTGAAACATGAGGGGAAGCTCAGTCCAGTATACTGCAGAGACAGCTCGCCGACTCCCTCATTCTCCTTTGTTGACCTCTTGCTCACTTTGTGTCCATCTGTCTGCGGAGCAAATTTTAAATTAAACCTCAAAAAATGTTACATCGCTAAATATGAATTAAATTTGCAAATCAGCTAAGTTGCAAAAAGAGTTAATCTGCATCATGGCTGTAAAAACTGACACTGTACAGGTAATTTAGTCACCACAGTGATATGAAACAAACTGCTGTACCATACAGATGCA
Source organism: Etroplus canarensis (assembly GCA_015106775.1). NCBI lineage: Eukaryota > Metazoa > Chordata > Actinopteri > Cichliformes > Cichlidae > Etroplus > Etroplus canarensis. Next base: position 20,143 of record VUQH01006479.1, on the reverse strand, counting down.
CATGTTATCTAGCTATTTATTCTTTATGTAACACAAGTTACGAATTGACAACATTTAATGTGAAGAAGTCACAGAAATACCACCATCTCATAATATTACTCGTCTTTATGGTGTATTATAGTCCTTTTAGCTGTTCTGGTGTAACAGCTGTACTGATTTGGTCCAATCTTAAACCTCTCATAAAAATGGTAAGGTGATGATGATAGCTGTTAAAACCTACTTTGATCACTCAGATTCTGGTGGAGACCAAAAACAGAGCTAAAATAAAAGTGAGGATTGGACATATATTTTTCAAGTGGCTGGAAGCAAAAGTCCAAATGAATGCTAATGTTGGTGTGCGTTTTCTAGATGTATAAATAAGCTATTGTTTGCTATACTTCAGCTGTATCAGCTTGATAGGTCAAGCATGTGTACACGCAATTCAACTTGCTGTGGAGCTGTGATTTTGATAAGTGCTGCATCAGGTCCATTGCAATTAAAGAAATAATTTTTTTCCTCTGGCCTTCTCTTCTATTTTCTCTTATTTTGTGTCAACTGTGCGCTTCCTTTCTCTCTTCTCTCCCTCCCTCCTCCAGCCTATTTCATTGAGCTGCATAGTCACTCAGAGACCTCCTTGCAGGAGGTGCTGTCTCCACTTGGCCCCCTGTACTCCCAGAACACGCGTCTGTATGAAGATCTCTACGCAGACCTGCGTCGGTACTATCGGGGCTCAGCTCTCAACCTGGACGAGTACTTGTCTGAGTTCTGGTCCCACCTTTTGGAGCGAATATTTAAAACCTCTGCATCCACAGATGTGAGTAAAGACACAGGATTGGAGTTGTCTTCCTTTTGAAAGAGAAAAAGAAAATGTTGACACAGATAAGAAAGTAATGGTCCCACAAATTTCCATTTTGACCACAATCTTGGAGAAAATGGAAATGTTTGATATTTTAATAGACAGGACTGGAGGATTTTCTGAACTAGTCCTGCTGATCCTTTCAGCCCCTTCTTTTCTTTTAGTCCATAAGCAGATGCAATGTGGCAAGTTGATAAAAATGCACTTGCACAATATTTTTGTCTCTGCCTTTGCTCTGAAATACAAGTATTTGTTTGGAACAAAAAATAGCTTGCACTGTTTTTAACAGCGTACCCAGTGACATATTTCTCCTACAGTGTATCCGCCGCTGTCATCTCTGTCTTATAGGTCAACCTATCGGAGGACTACCTTGAATGTGTTGCCAAGCAACAGGAGACGCTGCGGCCATTTGGAGACGTCCCTCGGGATATGAAAGCGAAGGTGATCCGGGCTTTTGTCACAGCCAGGTCGTTTGTCCAGGGGCTGTTAATCAGCGCAGATGTCGTGAATAAGGTCTCTCAGGTGAGTGCGTGTACTTGTATTACTCATTTAGTTGATCCTAGGACCCTCTGGGGATAAACAGTAGTTTCCCAAAAGGTAAATTATCAAATCTGAGGGTGAAACAAGCAGCAGTTATGGTTCGGGTAGGGTAAATCCCAGGGAGCAAAGTGAAAAGCAAATTATGTCCTCTGAAGTGATGCAAACAGGAATGTGTGTGTGTGTCTGTGTATGTCTAACGTCTGCCTGGCTGAGTCCCAGGAAAGCAAAGATGATGGCTGCATGATCGTCACACCCTAACTGCCAGAGAAAACGTCTCCACCCTACAAATGAGAAACACAAAGATCATCAGAAATAAAGTGTCAGACTCTGCCACCAGAACAAAGCTCTCATTTAGATGGGTGACAGTATGTCATGGGTGTGATGATGTTTTTGCAAGTCTTGGGGCAGTTTTCCCAAACTCTCAGGGACAGAGAGTGTCAGATGTGACTGTGTACTCTGATCTGGGTTCCTTGTAATGAAATCCCTGTTTCTGATGCTTGAAATAGCACATGCAGAAACAACATGACACGTCTTTGTTTCATCACTCGTGCTAGATGCTAGCATGTTAGCAAATCTTCCCTTTTAAAGAAGTGATTTTTGTATGGTTAGGCCTAGTTTCCACAACTCACAGTTTGTTTACCTCTGTAACCATTTTGCAGATGTATTCAGCTGAGCTTTAAAAAACTAAAACATGTTTTTTGTTTACAGTTCTGGTTTCCTGTAGTTCTCATTTCTGATTGATGTGAAGATCTAAGTGCATTCTTGAAAGTTTCTCAAGTTGTGTAATCCATCAGCGTGCACATCTAACATGAATCTTTTTTTTTTTGTCAAAACTTCATTATTGTGTGGGTGCAGACTTTTTCTGTAGGTACGTCAAAGCACATTATCACACAAAAAAACACGTAACACAAATTGATGCAGACCTCATGCTGACGGTGACTGATTACACACATGCAGGATTTGAGTTTCATTTTGCTCAGAAATGAATGTGTGAGGGTATATGAAAGTGCAATATTGTGCATCTGTTAATGTTAGGCTAAAATGTTTAACTGTAAAATGTATAAATACACCTTTGTGTGCTGCTGTTTTTGGACGTGGTAAAAAAAATAGTCATGACTTGCAATGATGATCAGAAGCTGAAGGAGTAGCAGAAACTGTACACAGTCTGACAGGGAAGGCGATCGTTGCCTTCTAGTTAAGCCTTTTTTCCCAATAATGCTGTAATACTGCCCTCTACTGTCATTTTTTTTTTTTTTGCCCTCACGAAGTGAATTCCCTGATGAAAAAGACAGGGAAAAATCTATAAAGAGACACATTTAGAATTTGGACACTAAATTCTGTTTTTTGTTTTTTTTTTAACATGTAAGCATCATATCTGATTTATGTATCTACTCATGCCAGGTTTCTCTGAGTCCAGAGTGTGTGAAAGCCTTGATGAAGCTTGCTTACTGCCCATATTGCCGTGGTATGAGCTCTGTAAAACCCTGCTCCAACTACTGCGCAAATGTCATGAAGGGCTGCCTGGCCAATCAAGCTGACCTAGACCCCGAGTGGCAGAATCTTATAGGTGAGCCAGATATAATCCTGTGAGAATTCAACTCATGTAGTTCATGTAGTGTTTTGAAAATGAAACAACACTGCCAGTAAAGTCTGTGTTGCTGTTCTCACTGTTCTTCAGACACAATGATCCAGGTGGCGTCTAGTTTCAGCACAGAGCCCAGTCTCGATGTGGTTCTCTCTTCCATCCCTGCTCGAATCTATGAGGCTGTGCACTACCTGCAGGAAAGCATGGACACTTTCACCGCTAAGGTAAGGCACCTCAGTTTGTCTCATGATTAAATACAAAGACCCGTTAAAGTCTCCTTGCAAGTTTTTCAGTCTCTATTCACATACCAGCTCATCCTCCAAACCCTTTCCTTCTTTGTCAGTTTTATTCCCATGTTAAAAACTATTAGAAAATATGCAAAATCATATAAGGACAGAATTATAACCCTTAAGAAGCATCCATCCACATATGTTCTTTAGATAAGCTTGATAAGCATTATTCGCTCCCAAACAGAGTTTCAAATACTTGTCTGTGGTGCCATCTAGTGGAATACTTAGTTGTCACCAACACAAACCAACCTGCAAATGCCTCACAGCTATTATATGTCTGTGTGGATGTGTGTCTGTCTGTGTGTCTGTAACTGTGTATCATTGTATTTGTAGGTGTATCAGACATGTGGAACTCCAGGAGAACCAGGAACAGGAGGCCCTACCCTTCATGACCAGAAAAGGAAGAGTGGCTCACTGACTGCATCAGAGTACAAACCCTCCACGAATGCTGGACTCAGACTGGAAATACAGGTGTGTGCGTCTACCCTTATATGCCATCTGCTAAAGATTGTTTCAGGGACAGTCAAAATCAGTGGATTTTCTTGGATGTAATACCTGGCTTTAGGGCCAATATATCTGGTAATGTTTGCAGAACTTTGCAGCCAAAAAACCCACAAAAAAGTCACATGCACATAGATAGGTAGATAGATAGATAGATAGATAGATAGATAGATAGATAGATAGATAGATAGATAGATAGATAGATATGCAATAGTAATTTAAGATACCAAAATATGAAATATATAAAAGTAATTTAACATATTAAGAAGTATAAAAAGTATACATTTTATACATAGACAAGTTAACCTAAGGGCAATGAAGACAAGATGTACAAAGTTTGAGACAAGAAGTGCAATTAGTTGGCTAAAGTGAGGAGAGATAACTGAAGTGGAAACTAGATGAGACCTATAATAAGTGACGTGTTCTCCGTCAGTCAGAGGTGAGGTATTATAAAGAGTTATTGGCTGGGGCAGGAATGATCTCCTGTAGCGGTTCTTGTAACAGATACAGCTGTTCCAGCTGTATCAATCTGTGATAGAAAGAGCTATGCTGTCTGTCCAGTGTGTGGTGCAAAAGGTGGTCAGGGTTATCCATGATGGACAACAATTTGTCCAATGTCCTTCTCTCCACCTGTTTGCAACCAGTGAGAGAGCCAGCCTTCTTTATACGTTTTTTTAGTCTGCTTGTGTAACTGGCTCTGATGCTGCTTCCCCAACAGGCTGCAGTAAAGTACAGTGCACTAGCTACAACAGACTTACAGACTTCCAACATCTTGCTGCACATTTTGAAAGATCTCAGCTTCCTCAGGAAATAGAGTCTGCTTATCTCTTTTTTGTATGCAGCCTTTGTGTTGACTTTCCAGTTTGGTCTATTGTCGATGTGCACTTTAAGGTACTTGTAATCCTCCACCATGACAACACACATGGAGACATCTTCTTCCTCCTGAAGTCAGTCTCCGTCTCCGTGGTGTTGGCCACGTTCAGCATCAGGGGATTTCTACCAGCCCGCTCCACAGAATCATCCATGAGTGCTCTGTACTCCTCCTCCTGTTCATCTCCTATACACCCGACCACTGCAGAGTGGTCAGAAAACTTCTGCAAGTGGCCATAGCTGTACTTGAAATCTATGGTGTACAGGGTGAAAGGAAGGACGACAGCACAGTCCCCTGTGGAGCTCCCATACTACTCACCACCATGTCTGGCAGAACACTGCGCAGTCAGACAGATTGTGGTCTGGCTGTCAGATAGTCGGTAATCCAGTGCCACAAGGTCCATCCAGAAATGAGTGAGCTCACTGCAGCAAGTAGATGACAGTGTTGTTCACTTCCAGTTGAGGCTGGTAACCAAGCCACAGAGGGTCCACTTTTATGATTCATGCAATGTCACAAAATTCTTTTTCATCCAGAGTTCCATTAGTTTTTTGCCAAGATGCGTAAAGTATTCTCCAGTATTCTCCATTTCAAAGATTCTCATTAGGATTAAGATACGGACTGTGTGGTGGCAAATTCATACGGAAAAGGATATATCATGGTCCCTGAACCACTCTCTCGCAGTTTTTGTCTCGGCATTGTCATCTTGTAATATGTCTGTGCCATCAGGGAAGAAAAAATCCATTGATGGGGGAAATTGTTTAATGTTGCTGAACCTCAACCTGACCAACTTAAGCAACCTGAGATCACAACACTGCCCCCACAGGCTTGTGCGGTAGGGCACTAGGCATGATGGGTGTCTCACTTCGTCCACCTCTCTTCTTACCCTGGTGTACCCATCATTCTGGACTTATCACACCGCATGACCTTTTTCCATTGCTCCAGAATCCAATCTTTTAGTCCCAATCACTGGAGTTCTCTCACTGTGTGTGGAAACGTTCTCCCTTTCACGATTAAACATAGCTGTGAGTTCTGCTGTTGAATTTTTACAATTTGATTTCGCCAAATGGTCGATCTCCAATCATGATCATTCAAGATTTTTTTCCCAACTGCTTTTGTTCCTGGAACATGATGGTTCACATTCATCCTTCCAGGTTTCATAGTTTCAGCACCCCCTTAGTTGTTTCTTTTTTTTTGCTCAATGCAGGCCAATAATTTGACACCTCTGAAACACAGTAACATCTTTTCCGCAACCCAGGATATGTCTTCTGACACGTTTGTTTAAGAAACTTAGAAGTAAATCCCTGCATCAGTTATGCTTAAATAACCTGTTGCCAGCCAAAACATATTAATCAATTATCCAATGGAAGACTCTTATGTCTTTGCTTAGTTAAATCCAGCTGGTGACTCTTTTTTTGACCAGGCAGTGTAAATATTGTAAATGATGAAAGACTGTTTACACTCTGTCTGACAGGATATTAAATGAGATTAAAACATGATGGTTAAGATCAAAACTATACAGTGTGGGTTGTGATTTGGTACTTGACAAAAAGTCTTTGTTCTCAGGTATCGGATCTATCCAGTAAGCTGAGGGAGATGCGCCGCTACTGGGTTCAGCTCCCTTTGGCACTTTGCAGCAAACTGGCACCAGGAGGCGGCAGTCTGGATAAATGCTGGAATGGTATCACTAATGCCAGGTGAGAAAAACAGCAGAAAAGGTGATCTGTTGTTTTCTCTCTGTATTTAACTCTGCCTCACATAAAGGTTATGTCTGGATATGATTGAACTTGACTGCATTTGTCCTCCACATTAAAGTGGCTCTATCTGGCCCATTTAAACACTATATATCTTTATTCTTTGACTCTGCTAGAGAAGCTTTGCATGATTCACAGTCCAAAATAATTCCTTAAAACTGTATACTGGGCCTTGGTGAAGCCTCTCAATTAATTCACGCTCTGAAACAAGCAGTTTCAGCTCTCTTAATAACCTGCCCCCCCATAAACAGAAGTTTTTAGCAGCAGGTGTGCGGAGCTGCTGGACTCATGTTCGTGGCTTTGTGCCTAAGGATATCTGCTCTCACTTACACTGATCAGGAATAACATTATGACCACTGACAGGTGAAGTGAATAACACGGAATATCTCTTCATCATGGCACCTGTTAGTGGAGGGGATATATTGGGCAACGAGTGAACAGTTTGTCCTCAAAGCTGAGGTGTTAGAAGCAGGAAAAATGGGCAAGCATAAGGATTTAAGTGAGTTTGACAAGGACTAAATTGTGATGGCTAGATGACTTGGTCAGAGCACCTCCAAAACTGCAGCTCTTCTGGGGTGTTCCCTGTCTGCAGTGGTCAGTATCTATTAAAAGTAGTCCAAAGAAGGAGCAGTGGTGAACCGGTGAAGTCCATGCCAAGGGTCAAGGCTGTTTTGGCAGCAAAAGGGAGACCAACATGATATTAGGCAGGTGGTCATAATGTTATGCCTAATCGGTGTACATCATACAGAGTTGAGAATAGGCAAAACTATTTTTTTTGAATTGTAAGGATAATTTATACATATGCTGATCAAAATATCTGATACGTTTTGGAAACTGTAAAAGCTTAATAAGTGCATCCACTTTTGTAACAGCACATATGCAACACAAGGTGAGAGAAAGCATAATGGATTCTCTTTTAACTGTTTTTTTTTTCCCAGATTTCTAGTCTCTTTGCTAAACACTTGTAAATGTCTCCTTTTTTGTCTGTGCAGAAGTTTATTGTCCATTTTGTGTTTTGTTTCTCTCTTTTATTTATTACATTTTTTGCTGGCTACAATCCTTAATCCCCAAACGCACTTGTTATCAAAAGGCAGAGGGGCAAAGTTTCATTCCAAAGAGAAAACTTTTTGTTAACACTTGAAAACTAGAAGATGCTTCTGAAGAGAAGCGAGAAAAGGAAGAAGAAAGAGAAGCGCCTAACTTCTGATGAAGCTGCTAAGCTAAACAGCTCCAATTCATGTTGAAAGCCATTTGTTGCACGTGCGTCAAAACAAAGCATGCGGCAGTTCTAAGGTGTTGAACTGAGATTTCTGCCACAGGCAGTGATTTGAAATCCCTGTTGATATTCACATCCTGCGTTAAAAGGATTCATGGAAACAAAAGAAATCACCCCCATGTGTTTTTCAGCCTCCCTTAATCCATGTGCAAATGGATTACAGAACAATCTGATGATCCAGCCACGCTCCACACGTACAAACACATTCACTCCTCCCTTTCTTTAAAGTGGTTGGATTCCAGCCAACTGATGAGATTTATTCTCAGCAGAATAGTAAAAACCCATCAAATATAGATGTGCTTTTGTGTGTGTGTGTGTCTGTGTGTGTGTGTGTGTGTGCGTGTGTGTGTGCAGGTTCCGTTCACCTTTTTCTTTTTTAGAAGGAGTTCTGATGGAAA
>VUQH01006478.1:21120-34944 GCA_015106775.1 Etroplus canarensis | reverse complement strand
TACAGTTCCACACTTCCTCTCTTGGCACCCTATCATATGTTTCCTCAAGATCCACAAAGACACAGTGCAACTTCTTCTGACCTTCTCTATACTTCTCCATCAGCACTCTCAAAGCAAACATTGCATGTGTTGTACTTTTTCTCAGCAGAAAATTCTGTAATCTTTTAAAAAGTATATATGCATAAGATGGAGAAAAGTATTGGGCCACCTACACATTACACCTATAGGAGCTTTTATGACATCCCATTCTAAATTGATTGGCATTAATATGGAGTTGGTCCCCCCTTTGCAGCTCTAACAGCTTCCACTCTGCTGGGAAGACTTTCTACAAGATTTTGGAATGTGTGTGGGAATTATTCCTATTCATCTAGAAGAGCATTTGTGAGGTCAGACGTTGACGTTGTATGAGAGGGCCTTGCTCACAATCTCCATTCTACAACTGTTTGAAAGTCTTGACCCACCCCTTATTTCTTTATATTTTGCAGGAAACATGAGAAATGTTGCAACGATTCATTGAAACATGCAACCATAAATGGAAATACAGTATATGAGGCAAAAACCGATTCTAAAGAGCTTGAAAATCGATATTCGGTACTGTATGATAACCTTTATTCTTCAACACAGCCTGAACTCTCTTTCCCAAGCTTTCTTGTCAATTTTTAAGTAGTCTTCAGGAACAGGCCCCCAGGCTTTAAGAATGACTTTTGATGTCAGCTGCATTTCTCAGATCTGGTGTAAGGTTTTTGCTGGATTATTTCCTGTTTCTTAAGGACCATGACTTTCAGATACCATTCATCTGATGTAGATAGTTTTTCAGACCTGCCACTTCTTTGTTTATCCCTCTATTGTCCAGTTTCAGCAAATGTTTTAAGAAAGGTCAGTTACCGGGACTGGACTAAATCTGAATGAAAAAGCAGCCAGTGTCCAAAGAAACTGTTGAAAGACGTCAGAAAAAAGAAAACAGTCTGGCTCCTTGGAAACGAAACATAAAAAAATGAGGACAGGCTTTTGCCTCACATTGTAATTCATCCAAAGGTGTTAGATGGGGTCCGGGTCAGGGCTCTGTGTTTCACTACTCATTGTTTGCTTTTTACATTTCATTTGATGGGGGACAATGTAATAGTTCCAATACAGAGGATTAAACACATATTATATATACAAAATGAAACTGTAAAATTTTCAGTATCATAAAACCACTAGGCCTACAATACAGATATAGAAAAAGTAATAAAACAGCAGCACCTTATATTGTACCTACAGCACAACAATTTACAAAGGTTTGTCAAACATACAACCTGTGAGCCTGAACCAGCCCGTCAAATGGTCTAATCGAGCCTACTGGATATTTTTGGAAAACTTCATTAGGTTCACTCAGGTTTACGGTCTTCTTACTGCAAAAGATGTCACCCCTGGCCCGTCATACACCAAAATAAGAAAGAGATTTTGTTGTGTGTGCGTGTGTGTGTGTGTGTGTGTGTTGTTTTTTTGGTTAGAATTTTTTTTTTTTTTTTAATTTAAAAAATCTGTCTTTTTTTTGTTTTATTTTAAAAGGACATTTGATACGAATTCACAGATAATTTCACAGTGAGTCGAGTCAGTTGGGTCCCCTTGGGGAGGTCATGTCTCGACTTCTGTCACTGCAAATTTTGCACATTCACACTGCTGTAGTTTAAAGCTTGTCAGCCTTTTGGGGCCCCTTACTGGCTTGGAGCCCCAAGCAGTTACCTGCCTTGCCTGGTTGCAAGTGGCACCTCTGGGAAGACGCCCCCCTGAATTTCTGTTCCAGAATTGCCAGTACGTTGACATAAACAGTTCATGATGAATACAGGTGCTGTTACACCTGCGACTGAAAGAAACTGTTTGTGCAAATGATTCATTTTTCCCACTCTGATATATAGTTTTAGATTTAGCGTACTGTGAGTTACCACTCCCTCCAGGCGGATGACGTTGGGGTGGTCGAACTGAGCCATTATGGATGCCTCGGCCAGGAAGTCTCTCTTCTGCTTCTCAGTGTATCCTGCCTTCAGGGTCTTCAGTGCCACTGGGATGTCTCGCTTCCCTGGGAGCCTCATACGTCCGTAGCAAACCTCCCCAAACTCCCCTGAACACATGGCAGAGGAACAGAGTAATGCAGCACTTCAAACACATCCAGCCTTTAAATCTGTTCCACTGTAATGGATAGGCTAGGCACGGCCTTCAACTGCACCCTCCAACCCCTCTTAAGTCATTTGCGTAGATGAGAAATTGTCAATTTTCTAGGTTAGATAAGAGAAATCAATCTATTTAGTGACATCAGTGCACATACGCAGTGGATAAGGAAAGTCTACACACCTGTTAAAATACCAGATTGTCCTAAAGTAAAAAAATTAGACCACAATGAATCATTTGAAAACTTTTTCCACCTTTAATGTGACCTATAACCTGTACACTTCAATAGAAAAATAAATCTATTAGGAGAAAAAAAATTAAAAATGCACAATGTCCTCGTTGCATAAGTGTGCACACCCTAAAATTAATACTTTGTTGAAGCACCTTTTGCTTTTATTATAGCAGTCAGTCTTCTTGGGTAGTCTAGCAGCATGGCATCTCGACTTGGCAATATTTGCCCACACTCAATGCAAAAGTGCTCCAAATCTGTCAGATTGTGAGGGCATCTCTTGAGCACAGCCCTCTTCAGGTCACCCCACAGATTCTGAGTTTGAGTTGTAGGCTCTGGCTGGGCCATTCCAAAACTTTCATTTTCGTCTGGGGAAACCATTCTTTTCCTGATTTGGATGCATGTCTGGGGTCATTGTGGTGCTGAAAGGTGAAATTCCTCTTCAGCTTCCGCTTTCTAGCAGACGTCTGAAGGTTGTGGACCAAAACTGACTGGCATTTGGATTTATTCACAAGGCCCTCCACCAGCTGAATAAAGACAAGCCCAAAGCATGATGCTGCCACCGCCATGATGTATGATGTTCCTCTCGTGATGTGCAGTGTTGTTTTTTCAGCAAACATACCGTTTTGCCCAGAAAGTTCAACTTTGGTTTCATTATACCATAACACATTTTCCCACATGCTTTTGGGAGACCTGATTTTTTATTTTATTTATTGATTCATTTTCTTTTTACGACATTTAGCCGAGCCTGGATGTTTTTCTTTGCAAGAAAAGTTTCCATCTTGCGACCCTACCCCATAGTCCAGACACACTGAGTATATGGGAGATTTTTGTCACATGTTCCACACAACCAGTACTTTCAGAAATTCCTGCAGCTCCTTCAGTGATGCTGTAGGCCTCTTGGCAGCCTCCTTCGCCAGTTTTCCTCTTGTCTTTTCATCAGTTTTGGATGGACGTCCAGTTCTCGGTAAAGTCACTGTGGTTCCATATTTTCTCCACGTCTTGATGACCGTCTTCACTGTGTTCCATGGTATATGTAATGCTGTGGGAATTTGTTTGTCCTCTTCTCCTGACTGATACCTTTGAACAATAAGATCCCTTTGATGCGTTGATGCTACGAAGGCAGCTGAAATTTACTTGGGGTTAATCAGAGACACTTTAATTGATGGCAGGTGTGCATCCAAAAAGACGGACTGCTGTAATTAAAGCAAAAAGGCACTTCAACAAAGTATTAGTTTTAATGTGTTCACACTTATAAAACCAGTTTATTGTACTTTAAAAAAAATTTTTTTTTACCCCTAACATAGTGAAAAAGGTGAAAAAGCTTTTGAAATGATTTATCATGGCCTCATTTTTTTTATATGAGAAAAACCTGGCATTTTAACAGCGGTGTGTAGACTTTCTACATCCACGGTATGTGCCAAAGCTGCAGTTCAATCTTTGGAGAAATGTATGTGTGATTGCTTCTTGTCCACCTCATTTCTTCACTTCATATTTGTCTCTCTGGCTGCAGCAGTCATATGTAGCACAGTGTATTGTGGAGCTGACACAGTGTTAGTATTCCCTTCCTGTCTGAGGAGCTTTGATTGACAGCCCCACGCAACGCTCTGATTCCACTCTGCTATCCTCCTCTCTGCTGCACACCACAGCCTTTACACTGGCCAATGATTTTAAGTTAGCTTAGCCAATGATTCTCATTCTGTGCGTGTGGGTGTGTGTGTGTGTGTGTGTGTGTGTGTGAGCGCACACATGCTCGTGGTTTTTACCTGAGCCAATGATTTTCTCTATTTTGATCCTGGAAGCTTCAATTTCTCTGGCAAACTCGTGGACTGCCTGGCAGGGGTCCTCATACGTGTGTGGGTCAATATAGAACCTCGCATCGGGGAATGACACTAAGATAAACAACATTAGCATTTGGTCACATATCGGCGAATGAGAGCAACATCACATCTGAGCCCCTGTCGCCGGCGTGCGCAGGGAAAACCTGATGAAAGAGGAAAGAAATGACACGGGGAAAAGAGCAGACAGAGGGAGGGAAAGAGGAGCGTATTCTCCTGTAATCACTCAGAGCCTGATGAAAATTGTTTGCTCTGAGGATGAGCTTTATTACATGGGGATAAAAACGCGACCTCGTCAAAGAATGCCATCTAATCTATTATTGGTAATAATTGAGAAATGGGCCAAACATACCGTGACCGTTCTGGTAATGCATCTTCTCCTCGTCGGAGTCCTGGAAGGCTTTGCTGTAGCCACAGTGTCTGTACAAACCACACACACACGCAAAAGCACGCACGCATGCACACACATAAACGTATAGAGGGATGAATACAGGACAATAGTGGAAAACACTTTCAAACTCTAAGCACGGCTCATAATTAATAAATCAATGCTTGCTCATAATGAATTATGAACTTTAACAAAGCTATTGATCACTCACTGATGCTTAGCCATTTATGAGGGGCAAGCAGTGAGCCTTGGCCTCTTAACATCAGGTCACTGGCAGCCTGGGTTGGGTTCTGTTTTTGCTGCAGGGTACTTCAGCACATACGCTCGTTGGCCAGTTCATTACAAGCATCTTGCTATTATCAGGCTGGTCCTCTTTTGCCTTCAGAACTGCCTTTATTCTTCATGGCATAAATTCAACAAGTCGCTGGAAACGTTTCTCTGAGACTGGCAGCGTGACGTGGCATGACAGCATCACGCAGTTGCTGCAGATTTGTCGGCTGCACATCTATGATGAGAATCTCCCGTTCCACCACATCCCAAGGGTGCTCTGCTGGTGGCTGTGGGAGCCATTTGAGTACAGGTAACTCAATGTCATGTTCAAGAAAGCACTTTGAGATGATCGGAGCTTTGTGTGTTATCCTGCTGGAAGCAGCCATCAGAAGATGGGTACATAAAGGGATGGACGTGGTCAGCAACAATACTCAGGTAGGCTGAGGGGTTTAAACAATGGTCAGTTGGTACTAAGGGGCCCAAAGTGTGTCAAGATAATATCCCCCATCATTATACGTATACCTGAGGTAGCTGTGGCTCAGGAGGTTGAGCAGGTTGTTTTCTAATCTGAAAGTTGGTGGGTTGATCCCTGGCTGCTCCAGTCTACGTGCCAAAGTGTCTTTGGGCAAGACGCTGAACCCCTAATTGTAATGTAATGAAGTTTTGCAAGCCTTCTGTTGTCCACAGAACCCGTGTGAGCTGTACTGTAGCCTCAGTTTCCTGTTCTTAGCTGACGGGAGTGGCACCCTGTCTGGTCTTCTGCTGCTGTAGTCCATCTGTTGTGCGCTCAGAGATGCTCTTCTGCACAACTTGGTTGTAACGAGAGGTTATTTACTGTTGCCTTTTCTATGAGCTAGAAGCAGTCTGGCCACTCTCCTCTGACCTCCGGCATCAACAAATAACTCCAGCAGGTTTTCTTGACCTTGTCTACAATCTTACATGCAATGAGTTGCTGCCATGTGATTGACTTGTAAGATAATTGCACTAATGAGCTGTTGAGTGTAGTCAGGAGTTTTCTGTTCAACGCTGGTGTTCCAGAAAGGCAACAAATCTGTTAAAATGAGTAGAAGTTAACCTAACTGAAACTCTGTCCCAAACCCCAGATATGTTACCAGTGACCTGTTGGATGCTAAGAGGTTAATGATTTAACTCAACCCAGTGGCCTTGAGGTACCTTGTTATAATAGCAAATCTGCTTCTATTGGGCCACATAATTAAAAATGACTAACATCAATACTCATACAGACAAGGCAAAATAAAGACATCACTGGAGTACATTTAGGAGAGGGGAAATGACTTATTCACACATACAGATTCAAAAGTTGCCACCTGTGGCTTTAGGTCGTGTTTTCTCATCTTGCTACTACACTGCAGCGTACTTCATTTCTTACTGGTTTTCAGCTTACAAGCAGAAAAGGTCCGAGTTTACCATTACGATAAAAAACCAAAACAATGCATAATAAAAGAGTGACTGATGAGTGCTAGTGTAACGGAGTAGCACTGACGCTCTGAATGCACTCAAGCTGCTTCCAGCACCTCTGCTGTTAGAACAGACTGTATATAAAACATGGATGAAGCTGCTGCTACCCATGTACCAATGCACATAGACACACAGTTCATGGTACCGGCTGGTTAGGAGTCCCATTTTGGTGCATTTTCTCTGTTTTCATCTTGGTGTTTTGAAACTGGAGGGAGGATAACTGGGGACCATAGTTTACAAAATGAACTTCCTTTTATAATAGCTATAACTATATTAAATTAGAGGTTCAGCCCATATAGAGCCAGCAGCCATTTTCCCATTGACTTTTATTTATGGTCTCTGGTTGTTTAGTAAGGGTAGTGTTGAAGAGGTTCATTTGAAATTACAGCTAATTATAAACAGAGAAGAACTAGTGGCTGTTCATTTGAAATAGTGAACCTACAGTAACCATAGATTTTTAAACTAGCAAACTAGAGTACAACCCATTAAAAAAAATGCTTCACTTCACTTCACCAAAGCTACTTCATTTATTTTTCTTTATGTAACTTTTAATATCGCAGTCTTATTATTATTTTGGTCTTGCTTTTTAATCATCAAGCTTATAATTCACTTCTTGGAGTGAAATGGAGTAATAATGGCACTCTATGTTTCAGCTTGTGTAAAAGAATCAAAGTGCCCTGTGTGCATAGTACTTGTTGAATCTTTGGCAGCTGATAGCAGCGCACCAGGAATAACACTGGGCTGTGAAGCCATTTGGAATGGCCTTCAAATTTACCAGGGACAATGACTGGTCCTAAGCCACATGGCCATATTCCCAGCATACCTTTGAAGGTTCCTCTTTTGGGTACATGTACAGGTAGGCACGTAGGTTTGTGGTCAATGGCACCATTCTTTGTAAATTTGTGTCTGTGCACCACCACAGTGGACTTTACTCAAATTATCAAGATGTGACTGATGTGCAGAGTGCAGCATTTTTTCACTGAATGTAACAACATAATTGCATTAACTGTATAGGAATTACAGCCATTTTTATACTTTTTCAGAAGCTCAAAGTAATGGGACAATTGACTGATCATCAGTTTCATGGCCAGGTGAGGCCTGGTCCCTTGTTATTCTAAGCAGATCAAAGATCTGGAGATTTGGGAAGTGTTCAACAGAACTCTCAATATGAAGTCCAATATGAAGTTGATAGAAGGAGGCAATTATTAGGCTGAAAAACCAAAATAAACCTATAAGAGAGATAAAAAAGACTTTAGGAGTGGGCAAAACAAGAGTCTTTAACATTCTTAAAAAGAAGAAATGCACTGATCAGCTCAGCAACACCTAAAGTTTGCCTGGAAGACCACAGAGGACAACTAAAGGGGATGATAAGAGATTTTTTTTCCTTGGTTAAGAAAAGCCTTCCACAACATTTAGTCAAGTCAAGAACACTCTTGAGGAGGCAGCTGTATCATTGTTAAAGTCTACAGTCAAGTGATGCCCTTGTGAATGGAGGCATAAGGGTTTACAACAAGGTGCAAATCACTGGTTACACTCAAAAACAGGAATATCTAAAAGAGCTTCCCCAGTTCTGGAAAAAACATCTCTGGACAGATAAAACCAAGATGAACCTGTACCAGAATGATGATCTGAAGCTTACCACATCATCTGTCAAACATGGCAGAGGTAAAGTTATGGCATCAGCATGTTATTGATAACGTGACTATCAGGGTGAATTCTGAAGTGCACAGGGCCTATACTCTCTGCTCAGACTCAGCCAAATGCTGCAAAACCAATCAGACAGTGCTTCACAGTGCAACTGGATGATGACCCAAAGCATAACGCAAAAGTAAACCCAAGAATTTCTCCAGGCAAAGAAATGGGACATTCTTCACTGGCCAAGTCAAACCTCTGCTCAGCAGAGCAGCTTTTCAGCTACTGAAGACAAACTGAAGGCAGAGAGACCTTCAAACAAGCAGCAACTGAAGGCAGCTGCAGTAAAGGCCTGGCAGAGCATCTTAAGGGAGGAAACATAACATGTGGTGATGTCCATGTGTTCCAGAGTGCAGGCAGCCACTGACTGCAGAGGGTTTTCATCCAACTATTTCAAATAATCCTTAAATTTAAAATGATGTCAGCTTGGCCCAGTACTTTTTAGCCTCTAAAAATGAGGGACTATGTATAAAAATGGCAGTAATTCCTAAACAGTTAAAGCAATTCTCTTGTCAGAGCCTTTAGTTAAAGCTGAAAGTCTGCACTTCAATCACATTTTGACTGTCTGATTTAAAATTTACTGCGGTGGTGTACAGAAGCAAAAAGACCAAAAACTGTGGACGTAACTGTACAAAATACCACTTAGTGAAGTACTGCAGTGGTATTTAGTGCAGTTTATTTCCTATATGAAAAGTAAACCTTTCCATTGTGGTTTATGTCAGTTTTTGATATCAGTAAGTTGGCCAGTCGCCCGCTCAGTGTTCACACCAGGCCTACTTTTCTTTGATCATCTATCTTTGTGGCATATACTGTAAACTCTGCAGTCACGACAACACAGTCTTGCCTGGATAACATCTTTAAGTCCCCCAACCTATTATTTTTTTCTCCTTAAACAGAATGGAAATGAAAAACTTAATATGCACTGAAGTGTGAATTAATTAAGTGCAATGAAATTAATTACAGAGATGGAACCAGAAGACATCAAAAGGGACGGAAAGGGAAGTGTGGCTGCTGATGGGATAAGTATGAACGTTTGGCTTGCAAGCTACTGGACATGAATCAACATAATTAAATCCACTATGAGGTGGAAATTACAAGTTAGGAAATTAGCTAAATAAGACAGTGAGAAGACAGGGAGGGCTAAGGAGTATTAGCTTTCAAGACTCCTCTTTGTACATTAGCCTTAAGACTGATCATGCAGATAACTTGTGCATCCAGTATTGCAAACATTTCAACATGAAATGGTGTACTAATAGTACTTCTCAGACACACGCTTACACTTTTAGGCTGTTTTTACTCAGATTACAACTTAGCTTTCATTCTACGGGCAACTAGCAGAAGCTGGGAGAAATACAGTGCACACAGGGGATTCGATCACAAGAAACATTACACAAAGAGAGGCACGGTAGTAAGAGTAGTGTAAGAAAGTGTTCCACACACAGCAGAGATGGGTAGTGTGGTAAAGTGTAGCCTTGCCGTTTCCTGCAGATGATGATGGCCAGAAAGGTGACCAGACCGGACACCAGGGCCATGCAGATCCAGATGATGGTCATGGTGTTGTAACGCAGAGGCGCTGCAGAGACACACAAAATGCAGCGTGTTAGCCGAGGGAACGCTGCCACCGACGCTTTGCAGTTTACACAAACACGCGCACTGGCAAACACAGGCGGCAGGTAGAGTGTCATTGGTTAAACAAGATAAACAGGAATTTGGCACTTTGTTAAATGGCCTCTCTGTTTTGTAATTACGCCCTGTTTGTATGTCACATTTTAGGTAGGAAACATCCAGTTAATGCCGTCATCTGCTCTGAAAGACTGAGTGTTGTCATAAGTGATTAGCCTGTATCTTTAAGTACACTGTAAGAAACACATATGTGGATGTGTAACAAAGACAGAAGTCTTATTTTGTCATTGACTGAAGATGAAAGTACACAGTAGGTATTTGAAGTGTGCAGCTACAGTCAATCAAATAAGGATAGCAGCAAGAGTGAAAGGGAAGGTTTACAAGACGGTAGTGAGGCCTGATATAATGTATGGCTTGGAGATGGTGGCACTGACAATAAGACAGGAGGTGGAGCTAGAGGAGCTGAAGCTCTGGGAGTGACCAGGATGGACAGGATTAGAAATGAGCCCATCAGAGGGACAGGTGTGGTGACCCCTAGCTGGAGCAACTGAAAGAAGACACCCCCAGTCAAATAAACCAGCAAGGTCTTTTATAGGATAGACCTAGGTGCAGTGCAGCCAACCTAACGCATGTGGGAGCTATAGAGATGGATACTTTGTAGCTTGAAACGATAGCAAATATTCAACCCCACTGAGTCTAAGTTTGACTCTAGTGAGCAACAAAGTTGCTCATCAGACTGCCATCAAGGTGACAAATGCAAATATCTAAGGTGTGAAGATCCTTGTGACAGAACACCACACATTTGGTAGAAATACAAGTCACAGGTGACTTTTGTGATTTGCAGAAATATTGAAATGATTTTCACCACACATTTTTTTTTTTTTTTTTAGCCATTTATCCAATTTAGGTTCATGAAGCAGGTGGAGCCTATTGCAGCTGTCATGGCAGGTTGTCATTCATGCCTACAGCTAGTCTAACAAGAATGTGTATGACCTGTGGCTGTACCTGGAGAGAACCCATGCAGGCACGGGGAAAACATGCACACGCCACACAGAAAGGCCCCGTCCGGCTAGTGGTTCTGGTGAGGCAGAAGTGCTAACCACCCCTGTATCGCTACCAGACTTCTATTATGTAATGCACATCTTCCACCAGAAGGTGGTGGTAATTGGCTACAGTCTTCTGAAAAACTAAGTATATCCATAGGTATTAAGACTGCAAGTTGCAGCCAGGTGCTGCTAATCAAATGCACTTGATATATTATTCATCAGCCAGTGTGGGCACTGGCAGTTTGCAGGTCTGAAGCATTCTGGTGCCTGTTAACACAATGCCAGAAAAGCCACAGCACATGGTTAGACCATGAAATGCTCCGAGAAGCTGCAAAAAAACCCCAAGAGCTACATCTCAGACTCTGTAGGCCTCAGTTAACATGTTAACTGAGAAGAAAGACTGAACAAGTGTGGATTTTTTGGAAGGGCTGCCAGGAGTAACCCTCTTTTCTCTAAAAAGAACATGGTGACGTGGCTTAGGTTTGCAAAGTAATTAACAAAATAATAAGTGATAAGAAATTATAATGAGTTAACCATTATAAATAAAGTATATAGAGGCATGTAGAAAAGAAAGTTTTCAAAGGACTCTATTCAGTCCTGTAAAGAGCTAAAAGCACCCTTCCACATTCTTCCAATGGAATTAAAAGGGTAAGAAGCATGCACTTGACAGTGCGGCTTAGGTTTGCAAAGTTGGATCTGATCAAACCACAAGACTTCTGGAACAATGTTCAAAGTTTGGTCATAATGCATAATGATTTGGGCTTATTTTGCAGCTACAGGACCTGGACTGTTAGCAGTTATTGAGCCCACCATGAACTCCTCTGTACAAGTATTCTAGAGTCAAATGTGTAAGACAGCTAAAGCTGGCCCAAATTGGGTCATGCAACAGGACAATGAGCCCAAGCATAGCATCACAGCATGACTGAAAAGGAAAAGAATCAAGGTGTTGCAATAGCCCAATCAAAGTCCAGACCTCGACCTGATTGCAATGCTGTCACTGTACCTCAAGAGAGCTGTGCCTAAAGGAATGCCTGCAAACATCACTGAACTGAAGCAACGTTGTAAAGGACAGTGGGCCAAAATTCCTCCAAGGTGATATGAGAGACCGATAAACTCATACAGAAAACAATTACTTCAAGTTATTACAGCTAAAGGTGGTTCTCCGAGCTGATAAATCACAGGGTGTACTTTTTCACAGGACTGCGCAGTGTCCTGTGAAAACTCTCTTTTTCACATAACTTTAAATTCAAAGAGAAACTGCAAGGTTTTCAATATGAGTTTGAAACTGCTTTAGGCCTCTCTCGAAAAGGCCTGTTTGGAAATTCAGATGATGACAGAATTAATTAGAGCTCTGTGTGAGAAAATTGTCAGCAATTTTCTGTAATTATGTGATCTTGACAGCTGACCTAACCTTTGAATTTTCACCCATTTCACCCACATCTTTGTGTATCCACTGCTGGTTGTTTTCTCTGTTGGAGACAAGAACTGAGAAAATCAGAGTCTTGTACTTGTCAGAATTAAGAATAGGGATGTCATTGTCCTGTGCCAGAGTCAGAATGGATTCCAAACAAACATGGCAACACATGTGGATAAAATGGATGAAGCAGGCTGTTCTAAGTCAATTTACAGAAACAGCAAACCTTGAAACCACATCTTTCTTCAACTGACACACAGATGTTAAATTAAATAGTCTGAGCTAATGTTGCAGCCTGTGATAGTATGCCAGTCACTGCTGATTGGTTAGGGCAAAATAGCTTTCACTTCTAAACACAGATGTTAAAAAAGATGAATTGACAAATAAGAGGTGCAACAACAATTGCGGCCTTGTGAAACTGTACTTACTCACAGTGGTGTTTTGTTTTTCAAATTGCTAAAATATTGATGCTTTGCAGGTAAATTGCTTGTACAAAACAGTAAGCATGATTAAGATTCGTGGAGAGGTTATTTTAGGTTTAAAGGTATTTGGCAAGAGGGAACTGATATGACTCAAGGCTAATCATGTCTAATGGGGACTGCTCTCTTTGTTTCCAATAAACAAGCAAGCATTGCACTGGTCTGCCGCAGGGGGGGGGCAATGTAAAAAGTAACAATTTATTTTGAACTTCCTGGCTCTGAATAGACAAGATGGTGCCAGTTACGAGCTGCAGCTGGTCATCAAACGCTTTCCACGACCTCAGGTATTAGACAGGTTAAAATTTTGACCGGATTTTGGCATTAAATAAAACAGACAGGGGGTCATCAAAGCCTGTACAAATGATCCTAAAGGAAGGTGTGACCAAATGTTCACAAAACAACACTGCGCATCACAAGAAAAACACTATACCCACAGTACAGCACGGTGGTGGCAGCATTATGCTTCAGGGTTATTTTTCTTCAGCTGGAACTGAAGCTTTAGTCGAGGTGGAGGGACTTATGAACAAAATCTAATTAAAAATCTGTAGGGTGACCTGAAGACGGCTGAGCACAAGAAATACTCTCACAATCTGACAGATCTGGAGCACTTTTGGAAGGAAGAGTGGGCAACTATTGCCAAGTCAAGATGTGTCATGCTGATAGGCTCCGATCCAAAAAGACTGAATGCTGTAATTAAAGCAAAAAGCACTTTTAACAATATGACACTGACCATGCCTTTGAACACAGTTTGGGTAAAGGCCCATTAGGTGATCACTGTGTGCAAGTTTCACTTAAATCTGACCAATACTAGGAGAAGCAGCGATTCTTGTGAGTTGTGGATGGGTGGATGACGGACCCCTTTGGTTGGATGACCTAAAAATGTCAGCTTCAAGGTGGTGAATGATGAAAAGTCAGGGATCGGTAACATTCAAGATGGATTAGTAGCAAAGCAGTATCAAATTTCATTAGAGTTCGCCCAGTAGTCATTTAGACATTTCAGTGTGAACCAAAGTTGCACACTGACCACCCTAACTGGACTTAATGCGAAGCCTCAAAAGGTTGGGTACAAATCAGCTCTTAAAATTTGCATAGTTTGCAGTTGGGTAACACACACACACACACACACACACACACACACACACACACACACACACACACACACACACACACACACACACACACACGCATCTATAGCTATATATCTGTCTATTATACCTA